>CABEEJ010003225.1:64587-87259 GCA_901482245.1 Timema douglasi
TCACCACTATGTAGAGGACAAACTGAGGAGTGTTTGAAGGCATGTGGTGCACTAACTTGTGCCAAGCTATATTCAATGATAGCCAAATATAGTGATGAAATAAAAGTAATAAAAGCATTAGGGTACCTGTTTGACCCTACTAAGCTACTGAGCAGGCCTAGTTCAAGTGATGGGAGGGAACTTGAAAGAATGTTCAAGGACCTTCCTGCTTTCCGAGACTTGCAGTGTGATTTTCAACTAGGCCACAAAGAACTGTGCACATTAATTTCCGAACAAATTGATAGTGACTATGTGGATGTGGTAAAAGCTCTAATAGGTTTGAAACACACAGGTGAACATTTTAATGTTTTTGTAGAAAAATCGCTTCAATCTCTTTGGTTGCCCATTTCAAATGCAGACAGTGAACGGTATTTTTCAACGTACAGTTTGGTAGTTACTGATAGACGAACCACGATGAGTGAAAAAATATTACCACATGCTGTATGCTACAGTTTGGCGATATAGATTAGGGTGATATGACAGTAAATATTTGTGTGAAATTTTCAACACAAAACACCACCATTTTGAAAAATTAATGAGAATTTTTTAAAAAATATTCACCATAAAAACCTGCCTCTGACCATAGCGTATGTAAGTAATCATGAGAAAGTTAATATTTGTTTACCAACAATACTAACGAATATATATGTACCTGTGGTCACACGGAGTAAGGTATCTGGCTTTAAATAGACTGTATAGCCAGTGACGAGAAGGTTAAGGTTAGAATCTTTTGCACGGGAGATGGTTTCCGTGTGTGATTTAAGACTGTTTTTTTCCATCTTCTTTTCACGACAATTCAGTTGATCTTCCTACAAACTCACATATTATAATCCATACCCCTTAGAATAAGTTGTTAGTAGTTTAGGTGTTGAACGTACTAAGCTCTTGTCCTTTTGAATTGGCCTTAATAACTCACATGTTTTAACAGATTAAAATTTAAGATATATTTTTTATTGGAGGAATAACTTGATTATTGTGTGTAGTTTTATAAAGAAAGACTACTTTATGGGTTTTAATTTGTAAACAAGACGGATAGAATAGAGATGTTAAAAATAAGTTTATTATATCTTATAAAGCCATTATATTGTAAACCAAACCAGCGGAGTTAAGTGTTGCCATGGTAAGAAGAAATAAAAACCACCCTCGTTTTATATGTTCCCTACTAAGTGGTCTCCATTTGACCAATCATAAAATACTTTATTCTCTATATTCCTCACATGGACATGAATTTACCTTTTATATCTGACCAATGAATTTTTTACTAATTAACGAGAGCATATCAAAGATACAGTTTCAGTTAACTCTTACAATATTCAACGGCATGACACAAAAAAAAATCTCAAATGAAATGCAACAATATTTGCTTTGTTCCTTCCAAGTGTTATTACTATTTATGGAGAATAAAATTACACGTATAAAATTTCACACACAAATAGTATGCGCACATAAAGGAACAATAGATCTGAATGCACCTGAAACCTCTCGCTCCTCTCCTTATGAAGTCAAAGGTGGGGGAATGAGGGGAGTGTATATTACCAAAGAAGACTCGCTTTAACCAAAATTCGAGACACGTTCAGGTAAATTCGTGAAATGACAGTCACGTAAAGTTGATAACGGTGAGGTAAAAACGTGAGTCGTATTGTTATGTCCACGTTGGTTATTCAAGAACTCAAAAGACTTTGTTATAACTGTGTGTGTGATTTTATTTCCATCCCAACTACTCGGACCATTCTTTATTTTTATTTTCAAACATGGCTATTGTTAACGAGTGTAAAGAAGAGAAGGATGACTCTGGGTAACGAATAGTAGTAACAAAAAAAAAGAGGGGAAGGAGGGGGATAAATGTGTTTTAACGGAAAGGTCAGATCGACGATGGCCATGAACCGTTGTGCCCTTGCATCGGTCTTGCTCATCTCTTGTGGAATCTTTGCCCAAGAGTCGTCTGATAGAAAATAAAAGTTTGTTGGCATTCTCCGTGTCCGAATGGAATACATTTTCACGACTCATCTTTTTTAATTTTTGATTAGGGTTTTTCAGGGCCGTATTCATAAACTTATTTAAGGGTGAGGGGGTAAGTAAACCTGTGGTATCTCCATCTAGAATACTCAACATGAGATATCATCATCTTAAGGCCAATTAACGACGTTGCCTATTTGGTGAATTCAAAGCTATTTTGAGAAGTGTGTTGCATCTTAACTCGACGCACCAAAACCCACTAAGCACTTTCACATCAGTTCATTATGTGAGACTTCTTGTTTATCTTCTAATAACACTTCCCCATTCCTCTGTCGAGTATAAACATCTATTTGCGCCTGGACAGCATTGACTTGCGTTTAAAAATAATATTTTCCCGGATTACTATTCTAGATAGACATTTTCTTCCACAGATCACCTTCCTAATCATGATTCAATAGATTAAACCTTTACGTAACACTTGTGTTTAAACTTTTACACTTTTTTTTTCAGCCCCGAGTATTACTACGCCTTTGGGTTGTACGCATATGTAGGCCTACTCTTTACGATTCTGTATTAGTGATAAGAAAAGTTAAAGTTAGAGGAAGTGTACCATACTTCTCAGAGAGAGTGGGAAACCATTTAGAAATAAAAAAACACCCACAGTACACCCAATCGGAATTTGAGCCCTGATATTCTCATTACTAAAAAGCTATTACCGGGAAAGGTTAAACCAAAATTTCGCCGATGATCAAATTTCCAGCCATGCTGATTGCTCAGTAGTTATACAATTATTAGGTGATACGCTTTAATTGAAGTTTTACGTAATGGATTAATCAATGGAATCGTCTTCAAATGCCAGAACCGGTTTCAAACCATGTGATTTAATGATTTTGTCAACCCACGCAAGAACATGGTAGGAAGACAATGACCAAAGGAAATTAATTTATTAAAATAATACTCTCAATCTACCTCAACGCAAATGAAGATACATTTATTCTCAAATTTACCTTTCTCCTCCCTACATTATTGTAGTTAGAAGCGTAGATATCCCAGATGGGTAGTAAGATGCACTGCATAAAAAACTTATATGCACTGTACATTACAATCTGGCTCAAGCTTGGGCCTGTGGATTATATTTAAACCCTGGAACTAGACGAATAAATAATTTATTAAGTTTTTTGTTATAAATATGAGTTTCTAATCCCTAGATTTGTACTTAAGTTTGAATGCTCTTCTTACCCAAGTTCTGAAAACTGTGCGTCATCCTAGGTCAAAGTAGAGACCATTACTCAACTTACTGCGAAATTCTCGGAACATTTTTACTTGAGCAACCTTCATAGTTTTTTGCATTGCTGGTTGCATACACCGCTAGGGGCACGCAATGATTTCAAAACAAACAAAATTTGCGTATTAACAGTGTATTAAATTTTCTAACGGTTTCATTACTCTAAAAAAAGATGTTATAAAAATATGAGTGGAGAAGGAAATAGCTGAAGTGGACTGAACAAAAAAATCAATTGAGAATATTTTTCAAATAACGGGAAACCACACAAGAATTAGTAATAGAAATTATTATTATTATTATTATTATTATTAGCACCGCGTCCTACTAACCATTCGGGCTGTACGCACTTACGCTAATGTGTAATAGTAGGGTGATTGTGAGATGAAATGAAGGACCTACAGTTTAACGTGGAATCCGAAACACGGTGGAGGCCTGGCATTCCCCACATTCACAAGATGTCTTGTCAGAGGTGAAGGAAGGGTTTGGTAATCAGATAAATCTGTGCCGGGACCGAGGATTGAACCCCGGATGCCAGCATAGAAGTCCGACACCGTACCCCTAGACCGCCAGGTCACCTGTAATAGAAGTGTAAGAAGATCAAGTGGTCGGTTTGTTGTTGTTTTTACGTTTCCCACGCCTCTTATCTTTTCAGATTATTCGCATATTTTCACTAATAGGATAGGTATAAGGAAGGTATATTTTAGAGAAACTGTACCTTATTTTCTTGGAGGGAGGATAGTAAACTATCTGTGAAAAAACATCTCAGTACTTTCAGCTGGGATTCGAACCCTAAAGTTACTATTATCAGCAAACTAGGCATGATGAAACTACCATCTTTTCCCGCGTGACCATCACTGTGGGTAGCATGATGGAACGTTGTGAGTTAGTTTAAGTGTAGTCCAACATGAATAAACGTTTAAAATATGTTCAAGTGTACAATAAAAAATAAATGAACGTTTTAATCTTGTGCGATTGTACAATAAAACATAAATGGACGTTGTAAGGTTGTTTAAGTGTATGTTCAAACAGGAAGAAGCGCTGTAACTTTGTGCAAGTGTACAATCCAATATACAATCTCTCTTGTAACGATAAAAGTGGAACCACGGTCAGTTTTAGCTCCCCTAGTTTCTCTCTGGTGTGTTGATTGTGTGGTATTTGTGAACTGACAGAACACGTAACCAGATAGCCGCGGGAACACGTGGTGACTGTAATAACCACGTGGCACTGTCTGTAATACAAACTACAAATTTGAATAATGGATTGATAATTTGTTTAAATAGCCATACATTAAATACCTTAAATTTATTTTTGTATAACTATTAGAATTTTCTTTTATTTGCGCATGCCAAGTTTCTTGTGTCTCTAAAATAAAGCTTTTTATAAAGCCTTAACATTAATTAGTAAGATAAAAGTGTAGTTGGAACAATATGATGTAAAATTGATTCAATTAGTCTAATAGCTATGGAGTCAATTTTTATCAACTAATACGCCAATAAATATGCTGTAGAGCTATGACGTTTCATTGATGAGTCAATTTTATTAGCTATAAGCTACCTTTATTTAAAAGAGCCTCATTCGTGGTAAACAAAATTATTGAATTTCGATATAAAATGTAGGTAAATAAGTTATATCTTCAACTAAAATTGGTAACAAATTAACTCAAACTTAAATGGTACAGTGCTTTGAATGGAAAAATTACAGCTACAATAATGTAGAATTATTTAATTTCAATGTTGTATGGACTGGGATTTTGTCAAAAAGAAGAGAGAATGGAGTTGTTAATATTGTATGATGGTTGCTGTGGTTTTGTTTGTGTTTTCTTATCCTTGGTCACAATACTACTGCTACAAATAGATAGTTCAAACCAATATATATATATATTTCTTACCAATATCATTTATTGAGGAAAATTCATTTCCTGGACTGGAAATTTTAATAAATATAGGAACATTAATTATTAAAAAGAAAATGATAAATTTGTAAGTTCCTCGACGGTTCCTATTGTACACAAATTATACTTAATTAAGCTAGTGATTTAGGGGAAAAAAATTGAATTTAGAGGAAGTGTATCCACATTTGCGCGGAGAGCCATTTTGAAAAATCCACCCTCAAAAACCAAACGGGATTATAATCCCGATATCTCTGTCATCAGCAGTGTAATCTATGTGAGAGTGACGCCTCAGACTATGCGGCCAGTGAAGCAGGCCCTAAAAATATATTATTAGATGGGTAATAAATAATATATTAAGTTGTATTTTATTGTCCTTTTAACACTATTGGCTAATGTTCAAATATGTCTTTGTTAGTGCGAATATTTGCACTGTATTTGCAAGTTGTAAATGCGGGGACCGGTACACGTACTCCACCCCTCCCCCTCCCTTCCCTCTTTCCCCTTCCCCCCCTTCCCCCCGTCAATGGGGTCTGTGAGTACCAACTAAAGCTCTAAGTATTGGACTGGTTGAGGTAAAGAAAATCAGCATAAAAACTTCGAAAAGTCTAAATACAATAATAGCAGATTAAAATTCAATACTTGATTCATAGTTAATGAAGGACTGAAAAGGACGGTGGGGGGAAGGGGGGAGGGAGGCGGTTATAAGAGCGAGAGAGAGAGAGTGTGTTTGGTCAAGGCCCAGCAAGGACACCACGGGACATTGACCCTCCTGCGGGCCCAAGAGGAAAAGCGGGGGGGGGGGGGGGNTACTATCAGGGGTAATGCAAGGAGGAAGGAAGGACTACATCTGGTGTTATACTGTCAGGAATAAGGAGGGGGGATAAAGAGAACTGTTCTTTTGCGATGTGGCAAGGACAGGCGTATCCCGTCAACTGAGTAATAATCCCTTCTACGATTCAAGGACAAAGTTTAGAGAGTTGGCCATATAGTTTTTCAGTGATTATAAAATCATTATATATGTATTAATATATTTGTATATATATTTTATACATATTTTATATTTATGATATATATTACATAATATATATTCACTATCTAATATATATGCATTTTAATATATGCTATACATAAAATACGTTTATTTATTCTATATTATATACAAATAGCTATAATATATTATATACAAATAAATATATGTATTATACATTTATATAATAAATTATTTATATTATATAATACATATTATATATAATTATATTTTATATAGTTCGTGTCTAAATATATTCTATAAAATGTATGCTATACATTATATATAATATATATTATAACTTACATATAATATAGGTCCTATATATTTTATATAATATATTATAGCTTACGAACAGGTTCATGGGATTTTTAAGGAGTCGAGAGTCGGGAGTGTGTCTACAGCGTGCCTAAATACTTTAAAAGGGCAATAAAAGTAACTGATTAAAAACAAATTAGATTAGCTTTCATTCAAATACATTTTATTGTTTTATTGAAATCTATACAAATTTGCATAAAAATAAGTTTAGAAAATACAAATAACCAGACAAACATACAAAATAAATTTGTAGATTATAGTAAAAAATAATGAAAGTCGCAAGTAAAATAATCACAGGTTTGTTTCTACGAGCGTGTTTTTTTTTCTATTCCAAACAAGACTTATATAAAACTGTTTTTCTGGGTACTTTTAAAAAAAGTCACTTTACCATGACTTGGAATACTTAGGGATGAGTGAGACATTCTTCCAAAGTGATATCTGATAATGATCCTGTTAGTAACAGCATCAATGGAAGACCCTCGGCTTGTGCTCACGTAGTCCAGTACTGGTGGAGGTCATAATGGGCGGGGGTTCACCATGCACGAAGTAGAGCCCTCGTTTGACGTCATCCTGAAGGATAGGGATCGCGGAACTGAGCAGACAGTTTTCGTACTCGGACATCTTGGGTAGACCTAGGTACTCCATCACTCCATCAGGACCGATCAGGATAGGAGACGAGAAATAGTTCACCTGGAGGAACCGTTTACAGTGATATACCTACACACCAAGTGCTCGATGAACAACACCCTACCCCGTTTGGTATTTATTATACTGCGTTTTAAACTACTTTAGTGTTGAGGTCAGCGCAACCAGAGTGGGGAGGGGAGGCTCGTCACGTGCTCGACCAATCCGCCAAGGGTTGTTGTCATGGCAACCGATACACGTAGCCAGATTTCTTGACAGAGATGAGTATGCTTGCATAACAGTAACGTGAAAACTCTCACTATGTGGCAACTATGCTACCCAGCCTACCCACCACGTGGATCCTAAAACAAATTAAATCGCAGTATACACAAGTATTGCCAACCTATGTTACTACAAACCCCTAGTAGTGATCAAAATGATCTAATTTTATGCTAGATTTTCTAATGTCAATCTTTGTTTTAACTTAGAAGCTAAGTTCTTTTGGCAAAGATATAAAGGCTTAGTCTAATTTTAATCATTAAAATGGATACATGCTCAAAATATATTGAACTACCAAGAATCATTGACACTGGATATATTTGGTTGCAAATTATCATTCTTAAAACGTCAATAAATAATTTTGCACCTTAAATATCTTACGAATGTAAATTAGGAGCTCCTTTTTGAAAATACAAACATATTTTGTGGTCAACATTGATTACATTTTTCTCGATTTATTGGTCTTTTTTCATAGCTATTGACTATATCTATCAAAATAATAACTGTACAACACAAGAAATGACGTAGTAACACGTGCAGGTATAGCTAATAATATATTATCTTTGTCAGATATGTCCTTTAGTGAGAAAATTGGAGTGCTCCTACATAATCCCTATATTACTTTTAAATCGAGGAAAAAATATAAAAAACTATTCAAAGTATCTTTTATCACTAGGAAAAGTTAGATCAAAAGGGGTAGTTTACTGATGAGTGGTTTATTTTAATTCCAAATTTTTCTAAAATGGCTTTAACGAATTTGTTTGAAATTGATATATAAGGACTGTTTACCTGACAAATAACACTATATACTTGTATTGTGGGTAAAATATATTTCAGGGAGAGTTTATTGATTTTCGAAAATCACTGTAATGATTTTGTTTAAAACGTTTATCTGGAAAATATTTAATATTAAGGGTAGTTGACTGATGACTTGAGTTTTTAAATTAAGTATTTTAATAACTGGCTCTTGAGATTTGGTTCAAATTGGGTATCTGTTATTTTTTTACACTATAAATAGTTATATATATATATATGTGTGTGTTTTGTTTTTAAATTAATTTAATAGTCATATAATGATGACTGATTTTTTTTTAAATAAACTGAAATATTTGTCTACAGTCTTACGATCATGTTCAAAATTTGTACCTTTAAACTATTTTACATTATAATAAATTATTTTTGTGTTTTTTCTAAAATATATTAATTTAAGGACAGTAAACTTATGACAAATTTTAGAAAGTTTGATATATTTGGAAAAGGCCTCTAAAATTGAGTTCAAAATAAGTACTTCACATCCGGAAGTAGTTTTTCATGATACATAATATTCTATATTTTTATTTTTACACACTATAAGATATTAATGGATGGTTTATAAATAGCTTAATTGTGAATGTGGGGAATGCCAGGCCTCCACCGTGGTTCGGATTTCATGTTAAACTGTAGGTCCTTCATTTCATCTCATAATCACCCTACCATTACACATTAGCGTAAGTGCGTATAACCCGAACGGGTAGTAAAGACGTGGTGTTAGTAATAATAATAATAATAATAACAACAACTTATTTTTGAATAATTTTTTTAAGCTCTAATAAGAGTGTGTACGATTACGTCATACCATCTGTTTTTTGTATGTATAAAAGAGAGGATTTACCGCTTGGACGACCTCCGAAGCGACATAGGCACACTCTACGACAGAAGGTTGGCCGTTGATACCCCGGGCCAGAGAGATGGCGAATCTGGTAGCGGCAAAGGCGACCGACAGAGTCGGTATTCCTCGCCCTCGTTTGGCGCGGATTATGTCTCCGTCAGCATCTTGAATGGCAGCCGTCAACCTCTCAATCTGCTCCTTTATGTCAGGTAAAAAAAAAAAAATCAATACAAACCAGCAAATCAATACAAACCAGCATCGGTGGACATACGGTCTAAATGTCAAACTTATCTTGTCTGGTTTACCGGTTATGGGAGGATTGGGCTTAGAATCCCGATCGAGAGTAATTAGGCGTTTTTTCCTCCAACATGGTTTTCCACTCAACCTTCACGAAAAAAAAATTTCTGTAAATTCTACGTTCATCATCCCTACCGCTTTAGTATAAATAAACTGCGTATAGTCCGGATGGTTAATAAGACGGTGTTGAAAAAATTATAATTGCATTTTGTCACGACGTCCTTTAGCGTCCTACATTAAGAAGTGGCAAACTACAGTCCGATTTTCATAGCAAGGGTCTTATATGACATATATAAAGGTTACCATATCTATCTTCAAGCCAGATCATGTAATTTGCAACATACACTTTTTATAGATATTTTCAATCCCTATAAAATAGCACTATTACTAAATTAAAAGGTTATCATGTTGACCGCAAAATTACTAATGTTTGTAGGAGTGTAATAAAGTATTTAAATGTGATGCGAAGCGAAGACAAAGCAGATGTTGAAGATAAGGTTTTTGTTGAATTTCAAAACTTCTAACGTGTTAACTATCCATCATACAAATCAAGGTGAAGAGAAATATTTAGAGATAAAAAATAAAGCACACTATATTGTTTTATGGTTACATAATATGAGTGTATTTATGTTTACACTAGTTGCATTAAAATACTGTTTAGTAGATGATATAATAATTATTATATGCTGAAATATGTTATATTTATTGAGATATTTACAATCTGTCTATAATAAAACAAAGTTATCTTCTACTTTCGAAATGTTTTGAAGGAGTGAAAGTTACTGTTGATAACGGAGTCCAAGCGAAGGAGATTCGACCTTATACTTTGCCTACGAAAACTTGACTGTACGGTATTATTTTAATATGAAGCTCGTTATTTGAAAACAAAATCATGTTGCCACAGTGGTAGGAAAAAGTATTACAGTTGTATTTATATTTTTGGTGTGTTAGACTTCTGTACTGGGAGTTCGGGTTTCAATCCGTCCCGACACAGATTTATCTGGCTAGCAAACCCTTCCGTAACCTCTGAAAAGACGTGTATTAATCACAAGTTGTGAATGTGTGGAATGCCAGACCTCCACCGTGGTTCGGATTCCACTTAAAACTGTAGGTCCTCCATTTCATCTCACAATCACCCTATCATTACATATTACCGTAAGTGCGTATAACCCGAATGGGTAGTATGACGCGGTGCTAATATTAATAATAATAATAATATATTTTTTGTTTGTTTAATTAATAATGTGGAGCCAAATTATAGAGTAATCCACGAGGAAATATAATTGAAATATTTTTTTTAAACTTTTTAGTTGAACTTAATAAATAATAAACCAAATAAGACATATTTTTATAACGCCAAATTTTAGTGACTTTCAATAAATATTGGTGGTCAAAAAAAGGGATTATTATAAGAATAAGAGTTTATTTACACCGTTTCGTCGGGCTATTACCTGGGTGAGCTCGTTACAAGGTTTGGCCTGTGACAGTATGGGGATGGTGGTGGCCCCGCTGTGGCCCCCCACCACCGGTACGAACACGCACTCGGGGTCCAGTCCTAACGTCTCAGCGACGAACGTGTTGGCCCTGACGACGTCTATCGCCGTGACGCCGAACACCTTGCCTGGCGTGCAGTCCCCTTGCTTCTTGAATGTCTCCACCACGATGGGCACCATGCTGTTAATAGGGTTCGTGATCACCCCTATCAGCGCCTGAGAGGTCACACACGGCCGGAGGTAGGGGTGTGGCATCGAAACTAAAGTAGCGATACCTTACTCATTTATAGTATAGTAATAAAAGTATTATATGCTACCACTTGTGAATGTGGGGAATGCCAGGCCTCCACCGTGGTTTGTATCCCACGTTAAACTGTAGGTCCTCCATTTCATCTCAAAATCACCCTACCATTACACATTAGCGTAAGTGTGTATAACCCGAACGGGTAGTAAGATGTGGTGGTAGTAATAATAATAATATATGCTTGACTAATTTCTACTATACTAATAAAAGTATGTATGCTTTATTAATTCCTAGTACAGGATAAAATAAACTATGCTCTATTAATTTATAGTGCAGGAATAAACCTATATATGCTTTACTAATTTATAGTACAAGAATAAACCTATCTATGCTTTGCTAATTTTTAGTATAGACATAAACCTATCTATGCTTTGCTAACTTCTAGTCTAGAAATAAACTTATCTATTCTTTGCTAATTTCTAGTACATAAATAAACCCATCTATACTTTGCTAATTTCTAGTATAGACATAAACCTATCTATGCTTTGCTAATTTCTAGTATATAAATAAACCTATATAGGCTTTGCTAATTTCTAGTATAGACATACACCTATCTATGCTTAACTAATTTCTAGTACAGGAATAAAGCTATCTATGCTTTGCTAATTTCTAGTATAGATATAAACCTATCTATGCTTTGCTAGTTTCTAGTATAGAAATAAACCTATATATGCTTTGCTAATTTCTAGTATAGACATACACCTATATATGCTTTACTATTTTCTAGTGTAAGAATTAATTTCTAGTATAGGGATAAAAGTATATAAATATATATGCTTTACTAATTTCTAGTAAATTTAGTATAGGAATAAAATTATATATGCTTTACTAATTTCTAATATAGGAATAAAAGTATATATCCCTTATCAATTTCTAGTAAAAGAATAAAAGTATATATTATTTATTAAGTTTTAATATTGGAATAGAAGTATATATTCTTTACTCATTTTTACTATAAGGATACAAGTGTATATGCTTTATTAATTTCTAGTGTAAGAATAAAATAATAAATTCATTACTAATTTATTTTATAATAAAAAATGCATCTATACTTTTTCTCATATATAGTATAGTAAGAAATGTATTAATTTCTAGTACCAACACTTTCGATGGTAGTAGGTATCGAAAGAATAAGCTAGAAATTATGTTTTAGTGTATTTTACATAGTAAAATGTAGTTTTTTCTCACTATATCTTCCGAATGTTTGTATTTAGGTCTTTCTAGTAACAATAAATACAAATTTAGTAGTATCAATATCCACGGTAGCGCACCAGCCAAGTTCTTCAGTAATACAGCGTCGGCTTTAACGGCCATCTTTAACACGATATAACACAGCCCATCCTTCTCTAATTCTGTTCCAAAAAATGATAGAAACGTAAATATTTAACACCCCATTTAGACGGACTTTCTTATTCACTTTACAAAATTGGTGTTTCTAGCTTAATATGTTCGTGAGATTCAGGACTTTTAAAAAACTCGCTTGTTTTAGGAATCACTGAAACCTATAGGACTTATATTCAACATAGAAACATTAAAATTGGCATAGAGGTAGTATTTGGGATGTATATACCAAGAGATAAAAATATTTAATCTCAACTTTTCATTTTGGTTATAAAAAAAAAGAATGGGGAAAGTGCAGTAGAGGAAAGGACTTTCTTAATTCCTATCACAGCTAAGAAAGCCTTCGTAGGTAAATTCCATAACCGTAAGTACCTAATTAAATACATTTGTACCTACCTAATAGTTACCAAAAGAAGTGATATCTAATTTTTTTTAAATATGCATGTTATAGACGTGCCAAACTCGACAGTATAAAAATCTAAATTATTCAGCCTCGGAAAGGAGTGATATATAAAAGATCGCCAATTTCAACTTGAAATGTATTTTCAAATACCTTGTGTCTTGTATTAAATCTAGTTAAGTGCGCCGATGGGATTTTAAGTCTCTGCACCCTTATATAAACAAGAAGTGACAAGTTATTCATATAAACATTGCAAGTTGAGCTCGGAACTCTTTTATATCTCTGGATAGTTTGGATTTTTGTACTGTAGAACTTTGAAAGATTTTTACATAAATGATTTCTAGAGATTATAATATAATGTTTCCTATCCCACACAGTTATTATTTACAAACAAACAAAAAGCCACGTAAAGATAAAAATTACAAACCAAAATATCAGAATATTTAGGATCTACCCTAAGTCTCCAACAACAAATTTACCATCGGACAGCTCTTATGGATAGCGACACTTAATTCTTGGACAATCTTGGCGTTTTCGAGAAAGTTCTCTTCCTCCGACACCCCACATTCTGTTCGTGTACCAGAGGCAGTTATCAAGACTATCTTAGATCCCTGCAAAAAAATAGAAATAAAAAAAGACATTACTTAAATTATTTTCACCCTTCAAGGTGAACACCTCCCCGATAGCACCTTCATTATCATAGACGTCTTAGGCTTTCATGAGAGATGGATACAGACCATTACTCGACGGTGGAAAACGTGTTCCTATCAAGATATACTGACCGAGTGGTCGCAGCGTGTTGGTGAATATAATATCAGCTATTGCATATAAAGGGTGTCATGTTGTCAGAACAATGAACCCCCTTATCATTAAAATCAGTTTTCTAGACCGAAACCTTTACTTCTTTATTCAAGTAGCTTCCTCAATTGTCCTAAAGAGTCTGAGTTTTGACCCGATTTCAGATTAAATTATTTACCGGAAAAATCGCCTGTGATCGAACCCGTGACCTGTAATTACCTGAAAGTCTCTAAATATGTGACAAAAATGCTTAGATACCTTATAGAATATTCTGGAGGGATAAAATGGAGGTATTACCTTGAAGGGGTCTTCTTGAAATAATTTCAGGTGTCCCCTGCATTACAGGAGTAATGGTCAGGTGTAAGCAGTGTATATTGCTTAATGTGTGTGTTTATTTATTTATTGAGGGTATTATATAGAGCATGCCATTTCTAAACCCATATATTACTCATTTTTTATAACGTGACTTACAAACTAACTTAACATGAGACAGTTCCTACTCCTAATAATACACAGCCAATCATAGAACCAAGACACTTACTAACTAGATAGTGGGGTGAAAACGAGCATCAACTCTTCAACTTGACTCGGGTTCGATCTAGAGTATAATAGTTGTTGTCGGACACTTTATCCACTTAGCTATTAGGACTATTTAATTTTTGAGAAGCATAAAGGTCACGTGCTGAGCACGGATAAATCTGAGTTCACTCTAAGTGCATTATAGCGACTAATTGTATCATTACCCGCCTCGGTGGCGTAGTTAGCTAACGCGCTAGTTTTGTGTTGAGCTAAACTGCCGAGGACGGGGAGATCAAGGTATGAGTCTCAATCGGGTGAACTGGGGGCGGTTTGTCCTAAATGGTTTTCCACGCAAATGCGGGTTCACTTCCTCTGTATCCAACCTTCCCAATTCCTAACCCATTAGCGTAAATAGCACTTAAGCGTACAACCCGAACTGGTAAAAAGACGTGGTGCTAAGTTTTATTATAAGTATTACTAATAGTCTTATTTGCATGTCAGACGCTTTCACTGAAGATCTCCCAGTTTTCCCGAGGGCGTCCACCTACCTTTAGCGCCGCGTCGAGCTCTTCTGGGCCGGTGAAAGAGCACACCTTGCACCCCGTGTCCACCTGGCTGATGTCCGCCGCGACGCCCAGCGTCCCTTCCACGTCATACAGCGCCAACTCGTGGATGAGCGGTGACTGTTTCAGCATCAGTGACAGTGGCTGACCTACCTGCAAGAGTGAGGGTCATCACGTGGTTGCGGCATGGACCTAGAGAAGAATGGCGCTGGGGAACTCCTTTATAGACGAGTCTATTTGTAGAACAGAATGAAAGGGTGGTAAATCCTATCTTTAAGGTGGTCTTTCACTTATCTCTATGTACTAAGGTTCATTATAGTCTCGAATGTCAATCACTATCCCCATATACGAGTAATAAAGAGTTATTCAGTGGACAAACGGTCTAAGGCTCTAGCCTATTGATGACGGGATGATCAAGTTCGAATCACAGTTGGGTCTACTAAGGGTAACAACTTGTGAATGTGGGGAATGCCAGGCCTCCACCATGGTTCGGATTCCACGTTAAACTGTAGGTCCACAATTTAATCTCACAACCACTCTACCATTACACATTAGCGTAAGTGCGTATAGCCTGAACGGGTAGTAAGACGTGGTGCTAATAATAATAATAATAATAATAATAAGGATAATTTTAACTAAATGATTTCCCACTCTCCTTCTACTCAAATTCAGATAGACTACCTTTAAAATATTTCATTACTCAACCCTACGCCTATTAGAATAATGATCATATTCGTATATACAGTATTTATAATCTGAACAGGTAGTAATCCGCGATGTTTAGAAAAAAAAAAGTTTAAGTCGAATGGGATATTGGTTAACCTCCGAATCTAGATATACGACCATAAATAGTTCACTTATTCCTTATCGTATTCCCACCAAAGATACAGAAGGTGTATAATGGCCTCCTCCTGTTGAGCTGGTGGAACACAAATATGAAAGCCGCGGTGGTTGAGCTGTGATCTAACGGATTCATAAAGCTTGGACCGTACCAAATGGGGATAAGTTTCCTCCCTTTCTCGACCAAACACTCTATGAAGCAATTAAGTAAAATAATCTACTTCCCTCACTAGGTATATATTTCTACCATATAACATTATTAGTAAATAGTTGAAACAATTTGCCTACTCTACAATAAATTATGGTAAAAAAAACTATCCTGGGCTTACATTTAAGTGCATTTAAAATCATAACACGAGTAATGACACTTAAGCAGATGAAACCCAACAAGATAAATGGGTATTGTTTCTTTGATAGTTAATGTGAACGAAGATTCAAAATCCTTTTTTATTTAATTGGCTATTTCAACTCATCACACAGACAACCGTCGGCAAGATGGAAATAAAACTCTTTAGGAAAATATCTTCCTTTATTTCCGCGTGTAGGCAATACTTGAGGCTATTAAAAGCAGTGCTTTACATTCTTTACAGCTCATTCACAAGATTGTAGTATTTGAAAAATCAAGAATACGAATAAAATACTGTAGTTTCTAAACTTGTATGATTAGGCTTTAGAATAAAACAGGTTTCATAAAGCTATCAAGTACCTCAGTGATAAAGTATTATTATATCCTGTATTTCTGTTTAGCGAGAAAAACACAACAAATTGAGAAGCGGCCGAAGCCCTTTCTTGTATATCATAGCGGTCGGAAGACTAGATATTCAATTAGCATCCCAAAATTCTAGTCTTACTCCTTAGATTACGCCACAATAAGCTGTCAGATAAAATTATTAATGTACAGGTAACCATTAAAGCTCTCAATATATAGAATGTACTGTGAGATTTATGGTGAACATATAAAAAATATTCCTTGGCTCAATTAAAGTCGAAATAAACAAGTATGCCGATATCGCATTGTCTCCCAAACAAAGGTACGCGAAGGACCCTAGGAGGTACACAATGCAACACTGAGTTATATAAATACAATATATTTTGTATGATGATAATTCTGATGAGTAAACTAACGCAGATTTTGCCGTGATGTTATGAACTGCATAAATCAATGGCTATCAAACTTTTTTTATATAGTACCTTTTGGTCATGACAAAAATTCTAGTGTACCCCTTCGATATAATTTCCTCAAATGTCAGGTCAAATGACAAATTACATGTAATCAAAGGAGAAAATTTCCCTCAATAGTCATGAAAACTCCCTGCCACATTAATTTTGGCTCTGCACCACGTTTTGTTATTTTGTCATTTTGTCCATTTTCTCTCTAAAGCTGCTCGCGTACCTCCTGAAAGTCTTGCGCGTATCCCTAGGGGTACATCTACCACGGTTTGAGGACCACTGATATAAACACTTATTATTATTATTATTATTATTATTATTTAGCACCGCGTCTTACTACCCATTCGGGTTATACGCTTTAGGTACTAATTACGCTAATGGATTAATAAGGTTGAATTAGATGAAGTGAACCCGCATTTGCGTGGAGGGAGAGTGGAAAACCATTTAGGAAAACCACCCTCAGTTCACCCGACCGAGATTCGAACCTCGATCTTCCCGGCCTCAGCAGGCGAGCTCAAAACGACTAGTGCGTTAACCAACTACGCCACCAAGGCGGGTATAAACACTTATTAATCGCTGTCGTAACTTTATCTAGCTTATTACGAAGGCCTATTAAAATTTGAAGAAACTTTTTATGCTTTATGAGATATATGCTGTTTAGATGTATTATTATGTTGTATGGCGAATCGGAAGAGGTACGTTGATTAAACCATATTTCCGAAAGTGGTACGCTTCTAGAGAAGGTTTGAGAAGTCACTGGGACTACGCAGGTTTTTTTACACCACGCCTTAGCCTACTACTCATTAGGATTGTACGCCTATGTACTAACTACGATAGTGTGTCAGGGATTAGAAATATTGAATATTAAGGAATTGTTACTGAATATGCGTGGAGGGTGAGGTGAAAGCTATTTAAGAAAAAGAACCACCCCAATACACCCAACCAGGATTAAAACCCCGGTCTCCCCGTCTCATGCAGTTTAGTTTATTGCGAGAGTAACGTCTTGGACCAATGATTTCCAATTATTTTTTTAGGAGCCCTTAAAATATTTCTTAAAATCTCGGGAAACTCCTATCTGGCTGACACATATTAGGTCCGACAAGGGTAAATTATAAAATATACCAAACCAGTAGGGTTAGTAAATAACAATATTATGTTATACTTTTGAATAAAATATTTAAGAGTATTTATTGCCTATTCTTATTTATTAATAACCGTTGGCTTGGAAATATTCTTGTAAACCTTACTTCAACATTACTACCGGCACTCTTCTCTTCATCTTCTTTGAATACAAAATATTCTCTTAACAAAAAATATGAGCAAACCAATAATGGTTGGGAATCCCTGACTTAATGTGGTTTCACACTTTCGTCGAAAAACTAACGCAGAACAAAAACGCAGTCACTTGACGAGTTCTAAACCAATCACAAGATTTCCGCCTCGTCGGCGTGAGCTATTCCGTCAAAGTTCAACTCTTCTCTACTTCGTCCGCTCTGCCTGAGATGTTCGGTTCAGGGGAACCAATCAAATCTCAGAACCAACCATCATCTCAAATCAGTGTGCATGCGCATTTGACAACGCATACGTTGTGCACCAAGAAGCAACCATAGAGCTTCGTTGGCCTTTGTGAGGAACCCGTTGATGTAAAGTGTGTGTATCGATGTATTAAATTGTGCCACGACACAACATTATAATGTGAAAACATCCATCGGGAGAATTATCTAAATTATAACTGTTTCTTCACTATAAAATATTCTTTTTATATATAATCAGCCGTTTTAAGTTAGCTTTGCAATGCATCATGTGTCAACACACAGCGTGTGAGTTACCGCTCCATTGAGGCCAATTTCTTCTTTCTATTTTTGGCAAACGTGTGAATCAGACTTTAGACCATGCGACCACCAAAGTGGGTATGCAAGTATTATTCATCCCATTAGTACGTGTACATACGAAGACCCTCTTAGTCCACATACAATGTAAAAATCATATCCTCAGCCTTACGAAAATTTCGTTGGGCTCCTTGAGCCAGGTTGAGACCATCGACACTGGGGTTCGCTAGTGTCAATGCTCAGTGATTAAAAACACCTTCAAATGTGCAGTTGCTACTTACTTTTAACATGTTCGTCATAAAGGGACCATTTTTTATCGTAATGTTCGGTCTGCGTAAGCTCTTTGTGAGGTAGGATTATGTGAAGAGGGGTTTGGGTCAATACCTGAACCTAGCATTGTGGAATCTGGCCGATTGACTCGGTAAGGATATTTGTATCCTCTCTTTAGTGAAAAACCACATTTAAAATTTCCTTTTTTTAAATTCCCTTTGATGGCACCTGGTGAAAGGACTCAAACTCTCTCACGGAATGCAGCCATTTTAACCTGGAGGCTGTGGATCTGGAGTAGGCCTAAACCTAGTCTGTATCTTAGTCACACCCAGGTGGCTAGACCTCAATCTTATCGATTATTATCATTGGAGATTTATAGTAAGTACGGTTTGTGAACAGAAAGTTATCTCGGAACCTACTCTGCTTCTTCGAATTTCGAAAGCCACAGATCACATGGGTAAGTAATAAATCGCCCCCAAAATAAATCGTGCAAATACACAGTCATGGGTGCTGAGAGGTGCGTAGAATCAATAGAGGAACATTTGGAACATTTTGTTGCAAATTTATCACTCACAGATTTATTACAAATTATTTAATAGACTATACAAAATTAAATCATATTAAATATGAGGGTTAAAAGTGGACATTCATGAATTTATAATCAACTGTCAATATCTCCGTAGGTGTTCATAATATTATTATTAGCACCGCGTCTTACTACCCGTTCGGGTTATACGCACTTACGCTAATGTGTAATGGTAGGGTGATTGTGAGATGAAATGGAGGACCTACAGTTTAACGTGGAATCCGAACCACGGTGGAGGCCTGGCATTCCTCACATTCACAAGTTGTGATTAATACACATCTTGTCAGAGGTGAAAGAAGGGTTCGGAAATCAGATAAATCTGTGCCGGGATGTTCATAATAGAATTCTTATTTATATTTTAATCGTCCCAAGGAACATTTGCTAAATATTTGGCAGAATTTCTTGGTACATCCTGTTTTAATAATAATATTTATGGTATAAATAAAAGGCTAACCCAATTAAATTTTAATTCTGAAATCTGATCCCATCCAGCATATGTAGCCCCATTCCTCGCCCACTTTATTCACAGATAGATGCCCTCCCGTCCATTATAGCCCCATTCCTCGCCCTCTTTGTTCACAGATAGATACCCTCCCGTCCAGTACAGCCCCATTCCTCGCCCTCTTTATTCACAGATAGATGCCCTCCCGTCCAGTACAGCCCCATTCCTCGCCCTCTTTATTCACAGATAGATACCCTCCCGTCCAGTATAGCCCCATTCCTCACCCTCTTTATTCACAGATAGATGCCCTCCCGTCCATTATAGCCCCATTCCTCACCCTCTTTATTCACAGATAGATGCCCTCCCGTCCATTATAGCCCCATTCCTCGCCCTCTTTATTCACAGATAGATGCCCTCCCGTCCAGTACAGCCCCATTCCTCGCCCTATTTATCACAGATAAGCGCCTTTATGGCAGAAAACAAACCTGTCCGGTTGCCCCCAGAACAGTCACCCGGAATCTGTTGGTCAATATATCACCCACTTCAGACTCCGAGTAGAACCTGTGGCCATACTGGATCCTCGGTAGATTCCTCCTCAAGGCACATTGAATGGCGCACCGTAGCATCTCACTGAAACTTTATGTAAAAACTTTCAAGATAATACTGTAAATTTGTGTTGTGGAAGTGCGCTATTAACTGGTTGTCAGGTTAGGCCCTGAATACTTTTCTCTATGGTCAGACACGAAACAAAATAAGTGTAAACAATAGTTTAAGTTTACACTTTCCTACCTCTAGATGTCAGGTTCATGTGGTAGTAATTCCGTTCTCAAGTAGTGGGTCGTTTTGCGGAAGTCGGAAGTGATTTTGACGTGTTCGAGTTACATACAATTTACTTTTATTAGTAACTATTTTATCAAACATTCTTAAAATATGTGGTAAGGAGCATTAATAATAAAGTAAATTATTTCAATTATTATGTTAAACACATACACACACACACATCTCAGTGTGTAACAAATTAATTGAAATCATTTCAAGAATTATTACTTTTAATTTGTTAAAAATATAAGATCGGTGTGACGTCAAAGGCCAAATTAATACAGGATCGGGAAGCTATTAACTTACCATTGTTGTTGCATGATGATCTATATTAAAGTTCGAGCCGTGAAGTTTACCTTATTTGGAGCTAGAAATAGTTTAAGACTTTCTCACCATCAGCATTGGTGTCGCTTTTCTACATCACAGATTCATATAACTAATATAAGTTAGTTCTTTCATCTGTCAAAAATATTTTTCAATGTAGATTCAAATCTCATGACATTCCCTTGATCAAAAAATTAATATTTCAATGACTAATTCTCATATCAAAATTTAGAAGAATGTTTTATGAAAATGAACTCCAAATGTAATTTAAAAAAATTATGGGCGGGACATGCAGCGTGAATGGGATAATCTAGAATCAGGGTCAGAGTATTAACTGGCAAACCCAATGGGAAGAGTCCAGACACAGATGGAAGGATAACATTAGAATGTACCCGAAAGAGAAAGGGTGTAATGATGTAGACTGGATAGAATTAGCTCAAGATAGTAGTAGGCGGCATACTTTTGTAAATGCTGCAGTGATATTTTAAGTTCCCAATGCCATAGAGTAAGTACGCCAGTAAGTATATATTTTACACCAAGTCTTACTTCCCATCTGAGCCATCCTCAATTTAACTATGCTAATGAGGTAGAGATGCATAGGGTATTATTAAGAGAAAATTTACCTGAATTTGAGTGAAGGGATAGTAGGGAACCATTTATGAACTTAACATCCTTAGTAGACCTACATGTATCCGGATTCAAGTCGTCACCAGAAACAAACATTTATTCCACGTGCCCACTGATGTTGGTAAAATAAAAATAAATAATTGAATTTCTGCCAGAGGTCACCCATAGATCATATCTATTTACTAACGCTCACGCACCAGTCAATTCTACTAATGAAAGCAATGGTTTAAAATATAAACCAAGTGCCCCTTTAAAAAAAAATATTATGAGTTTATTTATGTGTTTTGCCATTAGTTCCTCTATTAAATGAAACGAGACTCTCACAATCAAGTGTGAAAATAAATTTATGATTATCACCAAGTGACTTACTGATACTTGGTTATTTACAGGGCGGCACGAAAAAACAGAGTAGCGATGTCAATCACGTGTGTGTCTGTAATGTTGACGTCATACCACTTTGAATGGGCTCATAACAATGTCAGAACGAACTAACATCATGGAATAATACTTTGCGAAACTAGATCAGTGGCGAGTGCAGCCATAAATTAAATATTATAACTTGAAAACACATAAAGAGTGCTGTTGAACTCTTTTTTTTCTTTTTCCTCTACGCCAGGCATACACGCACTTAATTATAATATTTATGACGCAGGGATGAGGAAAGTATAATTGAGAGGAAATATACTCACATTTTAATGAAGAGAGAATAGGAAATTAACTTGATAAAAAGACTATTGTAACGACGTCTGTTTGTTTATTATGAACTGGTTCCTAAAAATAATAATTATATTTAGCACACTATCTGACTACCCGTTCAGTTTATAGGCTTATGTACTATTTAATATAATAGTTTTAGGGATTAGGTAGTTAATTTTTATAGGAAGTTTACCCGCATTTGTGTTGTAACATTATGATGTATAATGTTCCAATGGGACCACGCCCACTACGAACATTAATGGATGTATCGCTTCAATTCTTACTAC
>CABEEJ010003226.1:0-26960 GCA_901482245.1 Timema douglasi
GATTCGAACCTCGATCTCCCCGTCCTCAGCAGTCGAGCTCAACACGACTAGCGCGTTAGCCAACTATGCCACCGAGGCGGGTGACGAGAATGGATAGGAAGAGAAATGAAAGGGTGGAAGGGATAGTTTAGGAGGAGACAGTGTAGGACAGGACAGAGGAGGCATGACTAAGGTGGTACGACTATGTGAGGAGAACGAAGGAGGAGGAGACATAAGCAAAGAAGATGCTGAATATTGAAGTGGAGTGTAGGAGGCCGAAAGAAGAACCAAAGGACAGATGGCTGGAGGGAGTGTGGAGGAGAAACGAGAGGACTGGGCCACGGTGGAGGGGGAAGAAAGGAAATCCCACCACTACCAGCGTCACATAAAACAACATACGGTGCCCATTAAACTTATCACAATTCTGTGTTGTTATAAAGCAAATAACGCAGAGAAGTCCACTTCAGAGGTTGGTAGGACACTAACCCTTGAGGCAGGTCAATATTCTCAGGGTGGTGATAGGTGCTCAGATTGAACAACAAGTCGATAATTTCCAGTTTTTCCGCCTGAATCATCGGGAAGCCCTCAGAGGAAAGGTTTGCCGCCCTCTTGAGCAGCTGATCCACCAGCTCTAGGGTGTCCGGAGGGGGCAGAGGGTGGTCCTGCAATGAAGCATACCAACTTTACTGCAGGTTTTATTAAGCATCGTGACTTAATATAAAAAATGAGTAGCAGATTGTTTTTTTATATCTGTTAGGCAGTATAGCATTCTGAAAGCAATTACAAGCAGAAATGTTGTGAAATAAAACAACATATTGAATTTTTATGTTTTTCAGATCTCGAATCTTAAAATATCAACTATCCTTAAGGATTTGAGGAAGTTCAAGGACCTAAGGGTCCTATCCCTAGAGTGTCATTATTTTCCACTCGCTGTTCGGAAGAAAAAAAAGAAGGGGGAGAGAAGGGTGTTACCTTGGACAAACCAATGACAAGAATCCTGATGAGCGTATTCTGGAGCAAAGGTACTTCCGAAGCTAGCCTGTGCATCACGACTCGGTCTGACTCCTGGGGCCAACCATCTTTGTTGTAATATTGTTCCAGATGCTCCATGAACAGTACCTTGAGCATAACACAGTCTCTATAAGTACCAAGTTCTCCGAAGAATCAGCGGAGTTCCCCTGCCCAACCGGTAAGGTTGTACGAAGCTTTGAAACTTTTACTTGACTTAGAGACAAATACCAGCTTCGACTTAGCTTAGGAAAAAAAATTCCGGTATCGTCAATTATAGTAAATACATTGACAACTATTTTAACAGTTTAGATTTTTATGTTCAATTATTGCCATTCTGAACTGTTTAATAGATCACAAATAAATATTAATATGGAAAAATCTGAAATCTTGAATTGTAAGTTGTGATGATAGCTTTATTTATAAGAATAAAATCTGAGTAATTTTAGTGGATAAAGTTATATAACTAATCACAATATAAAATTATTTCAGTCATAAAACAACAACAACAATATTCAAACTTCAAATTCAGCTTCGAGAATATTTAATATATTTGATTTAAGTTTTCTTCGAATATATGAAATATTCTCTACGGTGAATTGAATCTTCTACTGTTTAGATGTATCAGTTGAAAGTGGCAGATCAACGATAGGCCTGGAAAGGAGGCAGTTAGTTACCATTTATTTTGTATGACTAGGGCTCTTGCCTGGAAGACAATTTGACTTGGAAGAATTTAGGGCCTAGGTATGTGATTTTAAATATTGAATAAGCTGATGTATGATAACACTTTTTTTTCACATACTAATTACATTTATAAAATTCTGTCCTGATTTGTGATTTTGCTACCCTCCCCACTGCACAAGTCTATTTAATTATATTTACCAATTGCATAAATTATATTATTATTATTATTATTACTATAATCATCACGTTTTAATACCCGTTCGGGTTATATGCTTAAATCCTAATTACGCTAATGGGTTAGGAATTGAGAAGGTTGAATGTAGAGGAAGTGAACCCGCATTTGCGTGGAGGGTAAACAGAAAACCGTTTAGGAAAAACCCCTCCAGTTCACATGAGCAAGAGTCAAACCTCGATCTCCTCATTCTCGGCAATCTAGCTCAACAAAAAAACTAGTGTGTTAACTAATTGAGCCACTGAGATGGGTAATTGCATAAAATTGATATTTCAAGTTAATGTTTTCATAATTGGATTCGAGAGATTTTTTTGAGATTTTTTTTTTTTACAAAAATAAACTTTCCTAAATTCCATAGAACTCAAGCATCCTTGCTCTAATTTAAATGATGTGCAATACATAATATATACCGTAATTTTAAATTTACAGTAAATATCTTATAGTAATTTTATAGTCATTGTTCTTAGATGAAAGTAAACACAGTGTGTTGACTAAAACTTGTAATTATTAATCAAAACACATTTGTAATTATAATTATTCCATTCAAATTTACTCTTAACTTTGAATTTATCGATAAAATTACACCGCATCTGACAGAAATCGTGTTTGGATTATATGAAATTTCAGACTAAAGGGGGTTTTAGTGTACATTTAATGCTGACCTTGTGAAGAGCGTGAACAAACTCTGGAGCTGTGGGCCGATATATCCGAGGGACAGTCTCATGCAACCACCACACCGCCTCTCTCTGTATCATGGACACCTGCATCTGGAAGTTCTGTTACACGCACACACATAAGACACAACACATGTCACCAAGGCTGTGTTATATATAGAACAACGTACAAGATAGATGGACACAAACAATATGGCTTTCACAGTTAAATGAAGAATACGGTCCGCACTTTACACTGCTTCCAATGGACGGTAATAGCTTCCTCTTGAAGAATAGTGATTATAATAGATCAATTCCTCAACCTAAGTTGCATTCTATCGGAACTCATCCAGTTAGAATAGGAAACGCAACTTCCTAAAAGAAAAAACCGAAAAAACACAAAAGAAAGAAAAATAAAATGAAAAAAAGAGATTAGTCTTAAGGACATTTTAAAAGGTTGGTATATCTCCGTTAATCGACCTTCTGGGTCTGAATCGAGAGCGCTGATCAAGCTCGGTACGGTTCATGTACTATTATAGGTTATATTCACACGAGAATCATCAAATTTTTCGAGCCCGTGGCTGGCTGCACACTTTTTGTCAGCTACGCTTCCAAACTATTTCTTGGTTTCCCTTACAGTATTTTCTCTACAAACTCCATCAATCCCTTTAATATTCTTTTCTTTTCCATCCTCATTACATGTCCATACCATCTCACCCTTGCTTCTTCTACTATCTCACGTACTCCCTTTACCCCCACTCTTTCCTGGATGACTTTATTCCTAATCTTATTTCTCCTCATGATAGCTAACCTGCCCTTCACAAACGCCATTCCCATGACCTCCATTTTCATACTATCTCAAACGTTAAATTCTAGTAATTAAAGAATTCAAACAATTTTAAAATAAGTTAATTCAAATTTTACTATGCATTTTTGCTGCTCTACCACCTCATTTTGAATCAAGTGCATGCTCTATTTGAACCTCCAAGTTGTTTGGCCGTTGTTCCTGTTAGTATTGTGTGTAGTCGTGAGTGACCTACATGCAGTGACGTGATCTCTCGCTTGTCCCCACGAGCCAGCAGGGACGAGGCCTCTCTTACTTGGGGGGAGATGGCCAGGAAAATACAAAGTGTGACGAGATCCACGACGGAAACAAACATCCTCTCCTGCAATGTTAGAGAACGCAAGTCTGAAAGCTGCAGGGATGTGTAAGATATATTCTGGTCGTGATACACTCATTTATATTATATATATATTTTATGTTAGTGAGTAGTAAGTGACCTTGAACTCAAAATCTCTGAATGGGGGCGTGTTGTCTTTTTTCTCCATCAGGCCTCGACACAGAACGGATAGATTGACGTCGTGGCGCAGAACCCGAACAATTTCTCTCACAAGGATCCTTAATGGACGCAAGTAATCTTCTCGGTTCATCAACAGCTCCTGATAACACATGAGGGAAAAAATATAGATAATAGTATATTTAAATTAGATTAAAGAGAGGAACAATTAGTGAATGGATATAAGAGAATGTCTGACAGTAGGGGTGTGCAAAACTTTGATAACTTTAACTTCACTTTGAACATTGGAAGGTTGGTGAATTTTGCAGTAACTGCATCTAGGTTTGTTGCATGGGTATATATTCAATTCGAGTGTGCTTCAAATTGATAAAGTGAGCTTTGCGGATCCCTACCTAGCAGTTTTAAACACGCCATTAAGTTCAAAACAAAAATACAATGCATTTGACATCATTTTAGATTATACCCATCTTAGAACAGCTGATACAAATCTAAATAATTTGTTATTTTCTAATTTTTATTTTTCTACTTATCCAAGTATATTTGGTAGTTAGACTTGAAAGTAGAAACTAGAAGTATGCGAGCTCAAGATTTTTTTTCTTTCAAGTTGAGCTGAAGAAAGCTTCTAATAAATATTCTGAACACGGAGTTAAGTCAACCTTAATTTTTTTCTATATCTTAAGTGAAAGAAAATAAAGCGCAATTAAACTGACCAGGAAAATGTCTGCCAGCAGCGAGGCGGCAGTGTCTGGAGCAGACTGGAACATGGCCGACAACATGGCCATGTTGTTAGGATTGCGTGCGTTGGACAGTTCGTTGTATATAGTGTGTTTCAGCAAGGTTGCCAAATTGTCCGGGTGAGAGGAGATCAACTCCCTGACAGGATAAAACAAAACATTATCAGTGCTAAAACAGGTGAGGGAAAAATCTGGGGACGCAAAACTTCGAAATGTTATAGTCAAAAGTAGGGGTGTACCGATGCGGATACCGATGAATCGTTTTCGGGCAATTATTAGTGAATAGGCAATTATTCTCAATCGGCGATTATTGTGTTGATTAATAGTTGTTTTTTAAAGTAAAATTTAAATAAGAATTTTCTAGGTAAAAGTTCAGTGATCAAAATCGCAAAAATACACTTATATACACAGTACATCTGGGTTGCGAGCTATACAAATATTATATAACCAGATAAATAAATATAAGTTCATATTGTTGATAAAACTAACAATCTAGTTCCAACTTTCCCCGGTTATGCGTAAAATATCTCTTTGTATGAATACAATCCTTTTGTATTAATTACATTAATTATTATCATTATCTAAAGTATATGTTCCAATAGTTATTAATAAATAATCGATAATCGGTATTAATCGGTGTAAATAATTGTGGCATGAACAATTATTTTAAATAATCGGTAATCGGTTTTAATGAATCGGTACAACTCTAGTCAAAAGCAAAAAAACTAAATCTCCTATGCTCCAAATTTTACACTCGTAATAACCTTTTGAATCTTTGAAACATTTTAAAAGGAAGAAGAAAACTTTGATGGAATATAATGAACATATTTAATATGAATCTGAGAAAATAGTTTTCAATCAATTTAAATATAATTTAGCCTATTGTTTGATTTGGATTCGATTTGCAACCTTCCCATCATAAAATTTTCCGAGTTGGAAATTTTCCAAAGCATGAGAATTTGATTCAAAAACAACCGACTAAACTACGCTAAGATTTGGATTTGAAATTGAAAATCTTCGAATTCCTGCAGAATTTAAAATCTTGAATCATAGAGTGAGTCCTGATTATAGTTCTCCCGTGTCGAACTTTACCTGATGCAGGAAAGGTAGAGGTTGATGAGCGCCTTGGTCTTGAGTCGTATCTTGACGAGGTGGCTTATTACTTCCACGTCTTTCTGCGTGTGGGTGTTACAGTTCACGCACACAGACATCAGCAGTTCTTGGGCCGGCCGCATCAATTTGGGGTTCTGAAGCCACATCTCCAGTCTCGAGGAAGATGTCAGGCGAACCTGTTCGGAGTAGTTATAAATCAGCACTTCAATTAAGAATTAGGGGCGACAAATCAGCACTTCAACTAAGAATTAGGAGCGACTATTTCAGTGTGTGAAGCTTCAGAAAAAAAATCAAGCTTTGAAAATTAATAAGCTTTGTAAATAAACAAATAAATATATATATTAGGTATGGGCCCTCGAATCCTTAAGGGTATTCGATGTTTGAGGATTCGAGATTCAAATCCTTATGTAAAAAAAGTTTTCTTTCTTCCTATTTTTCAAGTGAAATTTGTTTTAGAGCAATAATACTGCTTAATTGTTGTTCAGGACCAATTATAATTAAAGGATGAACTCAACACCAGGCCGGAATTCGAACCTTGTTCTCCCTGTCATCGGCAGTCTAGTCTATTGTAAAGAGTGACACCTTATGTGGCCACCGAAGCAAGTAATATCAATATTGACATCTAAAATACTTCATTTTTCATGTCTTAAACCACACGTGATTCCTGGGTAGTTCTAAATTAACAACAAATATGGCTCAATGACTCACAGAAGAGCTAGTAGCATGTAAGAAAGAAAATCAAATAACTCTAGTATGCTGGCTATTAGCAAACAACCAAAGAACCGCTCGGTTATAACCATTCCGAGCCGCTATGTAGCTTTCGTTTACCCTTTAGGGAAGAAAGCTTACATTACTTTGTTCCACTATGGTGTAGTTTATAAGATAGCATCATAGTGTAATACATCAAATTAAGCCTGTTACCTTTCAATGTAAATGGAGTGTAAATTACAAATTTGTGATTTATTAGCGCTGACAGAAATATTTAAAAAAAGCGCAATAAAACATTTTCTAAATTATTTTAGTGCATAAAATTATATCAATAAGCACAATGTAATATTTTATCTATGCATAAACTAAGAAAATTTATTCCAACTTTAATTCAGTTTCAAAAATAATTTGTATGTTCAATTTGCAACCCTCTTCGAATTGAAAAAAAAAGTATATTTTGCACACCTCTGGTATAACTGTACCATATTTCTCACACTTGACTCGTGATCCTGTGCCGTCGGCTAGTTCGGTAAAAACTCCACAGACTCACCTCTGCCAAGCCAGATGCAGTCGAGAGCAGACGTAAGAAGTTCCTCGTAATACTCTCAGCCGGTTGTCTTCTGTTTAGTTGTTCGCGAACTGCCTCCATGACTATTTGTTCGACGACGTCCTGCATGTTCACATATCTAGTCATGGAATAACATGTGTGAGTAGGAGTACATTGGCCGATAGAAACAGCTTTCATGAGGATTATTGTTTTGCACTAGTCGAGGTTGTTTTAGTTAATATCATCACCATCATCGTGAACTGTTTCCAACCTGTGGCCGGGTCTGTTGAGTAAAATATGCCCCTCATCTTCCTCTGTCCTTCCGCCATTCTTCCTCCTGCATTCTCTTCCACTCTCCTTGTTTTAATAATAATAATAATAATAATAATAATAATAATAATAATAATAATAATAATAATAATAATACTAATACTAATACTAATACTAATAATAATAATAATAATAATAATAATAATAATAATAATAATAACAATAATAATTGTTATTATTGTTATTATTGTTATTATTGTTATTATTATTATTATTATCATCATCATCATCATCATCATCATCATCATCATCATCATCACATCTTACTACCCGTTTGGGTTACACGCACTTAGGCTAATGTGTAATGGTAGGGTGATTGTGAGATGAAATGGAGGACCTACAGTTTAACGTGGGATCCGAACCACGGTGGAGGCCTGGCATTCCTCACATTCACAAGATGTCTTGTCAGAGGTGAAGGAAGGGTTTGGTAATCAGATAAATCTTTGCCGGGGCCGAGGATTGAACCCCGGACCCCCACCACAGATTGTTTAAGTTACTATCCGTCTTAATACTCGATTGAACTATGCATATTTAATAATTACATTAATGTGGTGTGGATGAAAACGTAATAAACTATTAGGCGGTAAAGACACACCAACCTATTAAGTGTTTTAGACTAGGGATAGGACCCTCAAATCCCTAAGGATATTTAAGATTTGAGGATTTGAGAAAATTTCAAATTCTAGATTTAGATCCTTAATTTTTTTTTTTTTTTAAATTTTTCAAGTGAAATTTGTTTTAGAGCTCCAATACTGCTTATTGGTGGTTTAGAACCAATTATAATTATAGGATTAACTTAACAACCAGACCCCAGACCAGTAATTTAACGCTTAACTGAATGTATGAATGTTATAATGAATGGATTATAAGAAAGAATGTTAACATTTAGTTACTATTTGTATTGTATACTATTTAGTTATATTTATATTTTTTCCTATATTCATGATTTTTTCCAAGAATCGGATTCGAGATTCAAAGGCAAATTGTAGATTTGGATTCAAGATTCGGATTCATAAAAGAATGGATTCGACCCGTCTCTACTTAAGAGACTCACCGATGAAGTGGATAAGGCGTACTAACCTGGGTACGACCGGTACATCGCTTTTGAACGCAATGTCCGCAGGAAGTCCCAGGTCCCCTGGGGCCTGATTCTCATCGTCTGGAGTAGCGGTGGAGGGGGAAGGGCAGGCAGATAACCCTACCATCTCGGGTTGGAGCATGGAGCGGGGCGGGGTGCGGCTGTTTATCGCCGTCAGGATGTTGTTGACAAAGCCCGAACACTCCTCGTGATCCACCCACACGCGTTCGCCCAAAGAGTCCTCCACATACAACTATAACATCAAAGTGAATTAGATATGTATATTTTTTTTATAACAATGTTTGATTACCTGTTCATGTTATAAGCATTTGTACTAATTCCTCTTATATGTTAGGGATGAGGCAGGTTGAAATTATAGATAGTATACTTGCATTAGCATGGAGGGAGAGTGGAAAAATCATATATGGAAAAACCACCCTCAGTACAATTGACCGGTATTTGAACCTCAATCTCCCTGTCATTGGCAGTTATTGTGAATTATTATAATTATTATTAGCACCGCGTCTTACTACCCGTTCGGGTTATACGCACTTACGCTAATGTGTAATGGTAGGGTGATTGTGAGATGAAATGGAGGACCTAAAGTTTAACGTGGGATCCGAACCACGGTGGAGGCCTGGCATTCCCCACATTCACAAGATGTCTTGTCAGAGGTGAAGGAAGGGTTTGGTAATCAGATAGATCTGTGCCGGGACCGAGGATTGAACCCCTGCCGCCAGCACAGAGGTCTGACACCTTAACCCCTAGACCGCCAGGTAACCTAGTTATTGTGAAAATGATGCCTTAGCAGTCCCCAAACTTTTTTCGCTTGTGTACCCCTCGGTGGCCCATTTGCATAAATTATTCTCTTAATATCAGCAAAATGTGTAATAAGCGATACAGTAGTCATTATTTCTGATTTATTTGTGGCAATTGAAAATAAATGGGCTAGCCTAACAATGGGATTTAAAAAACAATGTAATAATAGGGTGAATAAATGCTGCATATATTTTTTGAAGTCATTTTCTCAAGGTCAAATATAGAAGATAACTTTTTTTTATGAACATCGTCGAAATACAACGATTGGGAATTAGGTATTACTTGAGGAAATCTGCCATGTGCAATAAGTGTACCCAATTTGTTCTCTTTTATTTTCAAAAGGGATCAATTCCCAAAAATTGTTGAATTTGATCATCAAATACGTGCAATGTTTGGGGGATTTAGGGGACAATTTCAAGAACCAAAAAGATTATCTTCTAATCCCGCCCCTCATGACCGAAAACTGACCATACCTTAATAAAACCGTCTGGCCATGTGTTTTTCTCTTGGAACCCTCGCAGGAGTAAGTTGGCGGCCAAAACTGCCACCAGGGGGTTCCCTTTGCTCTTGAAGTTGTGTGAGATGTCTCGACGAAGCAAGCTACACAGAGCCTGCGAGACGTATTCCTTGGAGTACAGAGAGGGTAGAACTCGGCACAAGTAGGTCAGTCCCAAATACAAGATGGAGTCGGGTTTCCCGCGCTGTAGCCGAAGGACCCTTACAGCGCCGCACAACAAACCAACCTGGAACAATAGGACGCCCATCGATAGTTGGAGAACGTGAGATTTAATCGTTCAATAAAACTTTAAAAAGTTTCATTGAGTATGAAACTTGATCGGTTTTTGATAATAATTCAGTTTAATGGATATAATAATGAGATAAGTTTTGGAAGTGTTTTCATTAAAAAAAACCACCATTCTAGCACCAAACAATGAAGAGCCAATCAATCTTTCTGCGGTAAGCATAGTGATTAAACTCGTATCCATTTCGGGGACCACATGGTTCAAATTGTCACTCTCGCAAAAGATTAGGCTGCTGAATTATTATTATTGTTAGCACCGCGTCTTACTACCTGTTCGGGTTATACGCACTTACACTAATGTGTAATGGTAGGCTGATTGTGAGATGAAATGGAGTACCTACAGTTTAACGTGGGATCCGAATCACGATGGAGGCCTGGCATTCCCCACATTCACAAGATGTATTGTCAGAGGTGAAGGAAGGGTTTGGTAATCAGATAAATCTGTGCCAGGGACCGAGGATTGAACCCCGGCCGCCAGCATAGATTAAGCTGCTGAAAACTGAGAGATAGGTGTTCGAATCTAGGTCAGGTGTTCTGAGGATGTTTTTTTTTCCTAAATGTATTTCCACTAACTCTCCACACACAAATGCAGGTACACTCTACCCAAATTTAGCCCCCCTCATCCCTAGCACAATAGCTCAGTTAGTACATCTGTCTATAACCCAAACGAGTAATAAAGCGCAATGATAAAAAGTAATAATAATCTACTTAAAAGACTCTTAAGGACATTAAAAGCTTGTTCCTTACCACTCGATCAATGTCGTCCAAATCAAAAGCATCCTTAACGGAAGGCACAAGGTCGGCCGGTTCACACTGCAGTGCTACCATTTCCCACGATTCTATCCCTCCACTGCTTCCAACTGCGGAGCCGACATGTCCCAGTAGGGAGGTTCCGACAACCTTTGCTTTCTTGGGAGGAATTATGGGCGGCAACGCGACAGTTTCGCGTTTCCTTTCCGAGCCTTCACACAAAAGTAAAAAAAAAAAAAGATTCCATATTTTTAGAAAGAATTGTTTTTATTTTCCAAAGACAACTTTTAAACAAGATAACAAAAGTAAATGGAACACTTATGTGGCTACAAATCCAGAGGTCCTGGGTTCGATCCCCAGCTATTCTAGTTCCAGAATGTATCTATGAAGCAGCGGGTCTGGAACATGGTCAAACTTATCCTTGTGAAGACAAATACGAAGTTACTTGAATAAGTAGCAGCTTCAGTATAGAAAACTGAGATTAATGGCTGGAGGGTTCGCTGTGCTGATCACATGACATCCTCTATTCACAAATGTTGGCATTGTATGTATGGTGAAACAAGTAGTTATAAAAACCAATGCCCCCTGAAATTATAAACATTGGAAATGTCGTAGTTGTGTGCATGGAGATATTTTTCATTTCAAGTCGAGTTTGAGTGAAAACATACAAGTTTGGGTAATAAAGAACAATATTTATACTAGAAATAGTATTTCAAGTTCAATTTCTGAAAAAATTATATGTGTAAACCATATACATTTTTAAGAAGGATAACTTTTTCTGAAAAACTTTCTGACAACACAAATTCGGATTTTTAATTGAATTTAAAACACAAATACAATGTGTGTATTTTTTTTAAAAATATATATATATATTTTTTAAAACAAATATATATATTTATTTATTTTAAGGAAGTCTGCTATAAATTAATATCTTCAGATTACATAAAATTAATTAAACTTTTAATTTTAAAGATAAAGTCAAAAGTTGCAAGAACTTGAATCTGTCAAGTACTCTCTCACACCCCTTGTCAGGACTCGTGCGTTGTTTGTTCCATCACTCACTTCCCAGCGCATGAGAGGCGCCCGCCTTGCCATGGACCACAGCCGACCTCTTGGGTTCCACGACATCTATCCGACTAGACTTGGGCCCCAACACGTACAGGTCCGTGGGGTACTGGGGCGTCTTGGTCTTCCCTCCTCGGCCTTGAACCGTCTTGCCCCTTTCCATCACGAACAACCACTAAGCTGAAATAAATCGAGTTCGACTTTGAACATTTATTATTATTATTATTATTATTATTATTAGCCCGTCCGGGTTATACGCATTTACGCTAATGTGTAATGGTAGGGTGATTGTGAGATGAAACGGAGGACCTACAGTTTAACGTGGGATCCGAACCACGGTGGAGGCCTGGCATTCCCCACATTCACAAGATGTCTTGTCAGAGGTGAAGGAAGGGTTTGGTTATCAGATAAATCTTTGCCGGGACCGAGGATTGAACCCCGGACGGCAGCATAGAAGTCTGACACCTTACCCCTAGACCACCATGTCACCCTATTTAGTTAAAAATTAAAAGTTTTGATTGAATGTTATGAAAGTGGACTTTTTTTTTTATAAACAAGGCATTGATATGAAAAGTGGTTAAAAAAGAAAGAAAGTATTTGTGTTGAATCAAAATTTATGTGAAGAAATTACTTTGTTCTAGATGTTAAAAGTTTTTGTTTTTTTAATTTATTTAAGGTATTTAACATGCACTTTCTGAACCGATTAATTTTATCAGTACACGAGAATTTCTACGAGCGAGAAGCGAAAGGGTTCACAAATTTGACCGGGAAAGGTATTTTCACGTAACTCCCGGGATTCTTTTACACACCGCGATCAACATGAGACCAGCGGCTTCACTTCTCGTCCGAAGGGAGTTGTTCTATGGATTTTTATCGCTCAAGCTCCTGCCGGGTTTGAACCCAAGAACATCGGGTCCTGAGGCGATCCCTTTATTCCAAGACCAATGAGGTTGACTTTTACTTTATTAATAGTGTTATTTTGACCGCCTGTGGGAACAGAGGTCCTGGGTTCAATCCTTAGTGCTTTCATATTTCTCTGTAAAGCAGTAGGTCTGGAACAGAGTCAGCTTAGCCTCGAGAAGGATGAATGAGGAGCTACTTGAATGAAGTAGTGGTTCCAGTCTAGAAACCTGAAATTAACAGCTAGAGGATTTGTCGTGCCGACATCATGACACCCCCTATACACAAATGTTAGCACTATCTTCCTGAACATAAGGCGGCATCACGGCCAGTATATCTCGCTTGTGAGCTCATGCCATGGAGTTTTAGTATTATTTTATAGGTAGAGTATTGATATTATGCACTAGCTATCAAAAATGACAGTTGCAGATCGCATGACTTGTCGTATGAATATATGATAGTAGAGAGAACATAACTTTTCTGTTTGATATATCTCCTTTCATAAGAAAATTTGGGTTTAGAACGGTCGCCAAGTGTTCTTAGGTGATAGATTTGCAGCATCTTACCAACTGTTTGGGTTATACGACTGTACAATACTAACTACGCTAATAGATTAGAGACGAGGAAAGTTGAATTGCAAAGAAGTGTACCCACATTAGCACAGAGGAATAGTGGAAAAACCTGCCTCGGTGGCGTAGTTGGCTAACGCGCTTGTCGTGTTGAGCTCTACTGCTGAGGACGGGGAGATCGAGGTTCGAATCTCGAGTCGGGTGAACTGGGGGTGGTTTTTCCTAAATGTTTTTCCACTCTCCTTTCACGCAAATACGGGTTCACTTCCTCTAATTCAACCTTCCCATTTCCTAATCCACTATAGTAATTAGTACTTTAAGCGTATAACCCAAACGTGTAGTAAGACGCGGTGCTAAATATTATTATTATTATTAATAGTGGAAAAAAATTCTCAAAACATCGACCATGATTCAAACCAGGATCTCCCTGTCATCATCATTCTAGTATATTGCGAGAGAGACGCCTTAGACCATGGGGCCACCGTAGTGGGTATTTCTAGTGTTGCCTTATCTCCATTAACAGGGCAATTGGATCTTGAATTCTGGTCTCTTGTGGTGTTTTCTTCTACCTCCCTCTCAACTTATGTGAGTGCATTACCTTAATTTCTCTCTTCCGCTGCACATTATTTTTGTGAACTTTCTGAATTGACTGATTATATCAGTACGCTACAAGACTTATATTCAATTATTATTATTAGCACCGCGTCTTACTACCCGTTCGGGTTATACGCTCTTACGCTAATGTGTAATGGTAGGGTGATTGTGAGATGAAATGGAGGACCTACAGTTTAACGTGGAATCCGAACNCTGGCATTCCCCACATTCACAAGATGTCTTGTCAGAGGTGAAGGAAGGGTTTGGTAATCAGATAAATCTTTGCCGGGACCGAGGATTGAACCCCGGCCGCCAGCACAGAAGTCTTGTCACCTTACCCCTAGACCACCAGGTCAACTTATATTATAACCTAAGTCTAGAACAGACACCACACCCATCCCCCTCAGGCGTTAATTCATCACTGTGAATGGGGAAACCCCAATTTAACTGATAATAAATTTTAGGTTCATGCCGGGAATTTAGCCCGGGGACCTTAGCGCAATACGACTACGGTATCGGGACTCTAACCCGTCACTTTCTGCCAAAATTATGCAAATATTTCTTACTGAAAACAAAATATCCTCAGGCTACACTACTCAGATGAGAATGTACTATATTTCCAAACATACTAAAAACTAGCATTCTGGAGCTCTATAGCTTTTAAAACAAAAAAAATAATAGATCGGTTAGAATTATTCTACATCTACATGAAACCAAGAGTTTTAGGCCAACCTAATAAAATTAAATGGAACTAGGCGTGATTTGGGTTCCAAGTGAGTTCATATAGAGCGGTAAAAGAAACAAATAAAATATTATTAGAGGTATATAAATTTAAAGTTCTCTTTAACATTTGCTTAAAATTATTATTTGAATTCATATTAAGGTTTGAGATGAATTTAACGTGGTTTTTTTTTTACGATATGCTCGAGTAGCATAATATTTGAGTTGCCCGTCTTTATTGCTTTACTTCAAAGATTGTACTTTAAATGTGGCACTGAATTTTTTGTTGGATTATCTCCAATCACTAAAATAATTTGAACTTATTAGGTAAAGACTAAATAATTCGTTTATAGGCGATGTAAACACAACCAAGGTCTAGTTTGTTACTACTGTAAGAAAATATTCCAAGATATAGGTGCTAAGAAATTGTATTTCTCTTTATCTCTGTAGAGATGTCTCGTAGGTAAGCTGTTCAGTTATAGTTGACGTTGTTTGGTAAGGTCTATTTAAGGGAAAAGGGTAAGTAGAATCTGTCTATTCACCATCTGAGGGCTGACTCAAAAGTCAGTATTATTTTCAGACTCAATTATAAACCTTAGTTACTATCCCAGTGGCGTCCGGTAGCGACTGATTGTATTGAAATTAGATGACAAATATATTATTTTAGGAAGATTTTTTTTTTAACTTTCCTTGTGCTTGTAATAGGTCGTTTGTGTGGTGTGTACAGTAGCCCCATGGCTTCTTCGGAACTGACAGCTCACAATACCCAAAGTTTGACTGTCAGAAGTGACAGCTGCTAGACACATGATTTTGCAGATCATATGGTTCAGCGTAGGGATACATAATTTGGTCTGGTAACTTTTCAAAGCTGTCAGCACCAAAGAAGCCATGGAGCTACTGTAATTTTGAAGTAGCGTAGTTCCAGTATCTATACTATAGTTTGTGGAGTGGTCTACACTGGCTATGGCATTCAATTAAGTGGTTCATGTGTACCGTTCTATCCCTGTTAACACTTTTTATTGTTTTAGGTGACTTGTAGGTTCATTAAGATTGTTTTGTTGTTTAATCAAGATTAGTGTCGCAAAGTGGAATGGATAAAAGGGTGGGAAGATGGCTGTATTGTTATTATTCTACGTCAGTGATCATTTACTCTCAATCACACTATCCAGATTCCAGGTCATACAGTTGGCAATGCTACCAGGTTTTGAATAATTATGGATTGGTACTTGATGTATCTATAACTTTATCATAAATCAAAAGAAAGAGGACATTTGCTAAATTTTTCAATGTATATTATATATTTATAATATACATATAAAAAAAGAAGCAAATATGTCATTTCTTTTGCTATTATTATACTCACTCAGGTATAATTATTTGTGCTCATTCATAAAGCAAATAATCCCAGACTGAAAATAATAGCAAAATAAATAGCTAATTCGTTTTTTTTGATATCTAGGCCTAGGAATTCGAATCCCGGTCGTGTGTATGGTTTTCCACTCTCCTCACACACAAATGCGGGTACATTTTCTCTAAATTCAAACTTCCTTATACTTGACACACTAGCCTAGTGTAATTAGTACATAGGCATACAACTATACTGGGTAGTACAAGACGCTTATCTGTAAGTAACCCAATGACAGGGTCATCAAGGTTCAAATCTCGGTCAGGTTTTCCTAGTTTTTCCCAAAACGTCTTTCCACTCACTCTCTCTCCCCACAAAAATGCGGGTGCACTTCATTTAAATATAAACTCCCTTATCCCTAAAACCATAGTGAGGCGCTGTGCTAAAGACATGTTGGTTTTTTTTGTGAATAGCTCCACAGCAGCTAGTTATCATCATCATCATTGTCATCTACAGCTTCCAGCCACTGGCCAGGTCTGTTTGGAACAAAGGCCCCCCCCNCCCTTATCCAACATCCTCCTGGACTTCCCTTTCCTCTTCATTCTTCTCACATGTCCGTACCATCTTACTCGTGCCTTCTCTGTCCTGTCCTAGCTCTTCTCTAACTATTCTTATTACGCTCTCCTTCAGCCAGTGAAATAAATTACAACACATTAAAGTGTATTATATTTGTAAGAAGGTAAAGGAAAGGTGGATGGAAAACATATTATAAAAGGGAATGAACACAACACGGCTTTTACAATGAGATTAAATACACAGTTCACACATTAAAGTGGAATTTGGATACAAGTACCTGTCTAGTTAAAACAATAAATTCATAATGAAAAAAATAACACAAATGAAACCCTAAAAATTGTGAAGTTCTGGCTCTTGCTTTCAAATATGGAAATTGCATTGTACCAAGTTGGGAAAATAATAATTGTAGTTTTTAAAGCAAATTATTTGTATATAATTCAACACATTGATGAGATTCAATAATATCAACAAAACAATACTATTATGAAAAGCGGTGATTGGTATACACATGAACAAAATAGCCTTTATCTTGAACATTAAATAACACATATTCACATAGACTATCATATTAAATATTAATAATAAAATATAACTATAGATAGCTAATACATTAAATATATATGTGAAATAATGTGAAGCAAGCCAGCCATCAAGGGTTAAAACAACCCAAACATCCATTCAGGTATCACATTACATTGTTGTACAGTTTTTAAACTGTCATAATATATTCATATGACATTAAATACAAAGCAAAATAAATACAAAGTAATCATAATCAAAATTACAAACATTCTACTGTAGTTTTTATAGTTTTAAAAAGATTTAATCGAAATACACTAAATGTGCACACATAAAACAAACAAGTAACAAGTTTTAACAAAGAAAACAACCCTCAAATTCAAATATATAACAAATGTTTATGTACATTACAAATGATTACAAACGAAAAATTAATATGCTTTTAATTCAATAATACAACTTTTAAACAAGCAACAAAATCACAAAGTCGGCAATAATCCACACGAAACATCGGGTGTGGTTTGATGATTTAACGCTGTCTGGAGGATTCGGTAAGGATGAAGGACACGTAGGTAAGGATAGATTAGGATGGAGGGATCGCCACATTCATACAGACACTTAGAGAGTACAGGTTGGACTCTGAAGAATCCTGCGACATCAGAAACATAAAAGTATGTTTTCACACAAGAAGTAGATACCAGTTAAAAAAAAATATATTTTCAAATAATTTGACGTATAAAGTAAACCTTCAAAAAAGTGACTATATGAAAATATTAATTTATAAGAGTTATATTTGTGTCAAGTTAAAGCAAATAATTATCGAGTTTTAAAGCAAAATATTCCATCTTCAACTCGTTTAATAATTACTAATAAATAATGTTTTAAAATATAATTTAATAAATAAAATATTTATTATAATATGTTTTTATTAATGATGGAACGCTTGAATCTTTGTTTCCTTCGGTATTTGAGATATTTGTGATTCATAAAAATAAAAATGGTATCTCGAGTATGATTATGAAGATCTTGACTCAAGACAACAATTTTAAACAATTGTTAAATCAAGGAATTATTTAGACTCGTGTAGTTGAGAGAGTAACAACATCACAAAAAAGGACCAACTTGTATTGATATAATTAATTTCTCTTTGTTGTTTATAACGTAATAGACATGACAAACCAAATATAATTATTTGTCAATGGCACAAAGCCACCTTATTTAAAAATGAATTTAAAATATTTTCACTTTAAATAGAATTGTATTTTTTTCATATATGAGGATTTGAGGATTCAAAAGAAAATATAAAATTCCAATTTTAGAAATATAAGGATTCAATCCATCATTAGTTTTTATATTAGTTAGTCTTTAGAATTTGTTTCAACTTACTCTTGAAACAAGTAAAATTTAAAATGAAGTTAATCTTCAACCAATCGTTATTATTATTATTATTTGAGATATTTAACGTACACTTTCTGAAACAACTGATTATATCGGCACACGACTTATTAACTAGCCTAAATCTAAACCACACACAACACCCAGCCTCCCGGCCGTAAATTCACCAACGTGAAAGGGGAAACCCACATTTCACCAAAGATATATTTTTCAACCAAGCTGAGAATCGAACCCAGGACTCTTAGCTCAGTAGATTAGACACAATACCAACTGAGCCGAGGCGTCGGATAATCTTCGATAAAGTTTCAAAATATAAAAATGTCAAAATAGTTATTGAAGCAATAAAATAAGTTTATAATGAAACTTTTACCTGAATTGTGTCAGGTGTAAACAAGAAGGGTTTCTAATAAAACATATGAAATGTAAATGTTAGAAAAAAAAAAAAACGTAAACAAAAAGAGGCGAAGCTGCCATTTAATTCACAAAACATATCCTACAGTAGCCCCATGGCTTCTTTGGTGCTGACTGACAACTCCCAGATAACGGCTAAAAGCTTTGAAAAGTTATCAGACCAAATTATGTATCCCTACGCCGAACCATATAATTTGCAAAAACATGTCTTTAGCATCTGTCACTTCTCACCGTCAACATTTCGGTATATACCTAAATGTTGACTTCCAGAAGTCAGCTGTGAGCTGTCAGTCAGCACCAAAGAAGCCACGGGGCTACTGTAGATCTGTTGGATTCACACCATCCCTGGTGGTAGGCAACTTGCTATGACTAGATTTTCCCGGAGAATAATTAGATGTGGTAAATTAAACTGGTTCATATGACGGATCAAAGAGCAAAGTTATTATATTTGTTAGTTACCGTTAGAGCCATCACATTCAATCGTATCCATAAAATCCCTGTGTACAGGTCTTATTTTTCAATCTAGTGAGTAGTTCATATGAATTACGAGCGATGTACAACACAAAGAAAAGATTTTTATACAACTAAACACAATTATTTTGATTCAAATAATTTTATATCATAGTCTTAAAGAAGTGTAAAAAAAACCTCAAATATTTCTTAAAAAAAAATCAAAGCTCTTGAACCTTTTCATTTTTGTAAGGTCACGGAAGAAATATCGGCGACTGTTATTTATGAAGCCGTTTTTCCGGATTTGTTCTATCATTCTTATCTGCGTTTGGTACACATAATTGAGGTGTTCTAGTGACGTAATACACTCTTACCTCATATATCAGATAACGCCAGAACTAGTGCAGATCTGGAAACTGGATATTATTGGCTGTGGCTCTCTAAACGCTAAGAAGGCAGTGTCGATCATATCAGCTCGTTGCACTTTCAACGATAGAAGGAGGAGGCGATCATATCGGCACGTGACACTTTTAATGGTAAAAGGTGAAGTCAATTAGAGCCGATATGATTGGCTAGGTGCACTTTCAACGATAGAAGGAGGAGGAGATCATATCGGCTCATGGAACTTTTAATGGTTAAAGGTGAAGTCAATCAGAGCCGATATGATTGGCTCGTTGCACTTTCAACGATAGAAGGAGGAGGAGATCATATCGGCTCATGGAACTTTTAACGGTAGACGGCGGAGCCGATGGCACTAGAAGGGTTAAAGGCGCCTAAAACTTCCAGATATTTTCAGATCTCTCGTTAGTGACAGATACAAAGAGCCTAAACAGCTCTTATTGTACCTGTGACTCCTCATTGGCGTAATGACCGTTCATGTTGAGTATCACCAGCAGCTCATAGAGGTGGGGCTGGTAGCCGCTGGACGCCATCTTGGCCGCGCAGTGATATACGAAGTGCACCAACGATACGAACGAGTCCTGGATCTTGGCGAGCTTGTCGATGGAAGGGGCCACTTGACTGCGCAAGTGTCCGTGGAACTTGAGGACGAGTCCACAGGCCTGCATTATAGCTTGTTGCAACTTGGTGGATGGATCCGTTAATAGGCACCTGCCCCAAACATACACTTTGTGTCACAGAGGGAAGTTGGACTTACTCTAGCTTTTTAAATTAATCTCTATGCGTACAGATCTTGCACAAGTTTGATTTTTTGGGCTATGACCATCAAAAAAGATATTTTAATTGGTAAATAAGTTTATAATTTACTTTTTTGTTTGTTTTTGTGCTCCATGTCTTACTACTCGTATGGTCTATTCTCATATTTTTCAATGATGTGTTAGGGATGAGAAGGATAAAATTAAGAGAAACCGTTCTCACATTTGCTCAGAGAGAATGAGTGGGAAAACATTTAAGAAGGAATGTCTTGAACCTTGAAGTGTAAGAAAGTGTTGTACAGGGTGTACTTTATCACATATACAGCAGAAACATGGACGTTGAATGTAAGAGAGACGAGGAAAGTGGAGGATATGAGATAGTAGAGGAAGCAAGGGTGAGATGGTATGGGCATGTAATGAGGATGTTGGAGTACATGAGATAGTAGAGGAAGCAAGAACTGAGATGGTATTGGCATGTAATGAGGATGTTGGAGTATATGAGATTGTAGAGGAAGCAAGAATGAGATGGTAAGGGCATGTAATGAAGATGGAAAAGGAGAATGATGGAGATGAAATATGTATGAAAAGGACTGCAAGGGAGACTAAGAAAGAGATGGAAAGAGCAGATAACAAAAAGTGTGCAAGTGAGAGCATAAGAATGGTGAAAGGATAGAGGAAGATGGAGGTATTTTACTAAACTGACCCAGCCAAAGGCTGGAAACAGTTGATGATGATGACGATGATACAAAACATAAAATGTTTGTCGTGTTACCTGAACATGACTTTCTTGATATATCTGACGTGTGTCCTATACAGGTCCTCCAAGGTAAGAGCCCCCTTAAGATCCTGCTGGAATTCCGACCAGCTCGACTGCAGGGCTACTGACGTCACGTAGTTCTGGGTAGCGTAAACAAAGTGGGTCATCTCGTGGCGCCATAGCTGGACCTACACAGACAACCGCAACATCACAAATGTTTGACGGAAAGCTTTGCACATCCCTAATAAATTATTATTTACATACCTCTGTACATTTTTTTTGTCTTATCCATTATTGAAAGTTGAATGTTTATAAGTATTACAATAAAACTTTGATAATCTGGGAGAGGAAGGAGGGGGGACCTTCAGCGAAAACAATAAAAATATTAACAGTTGAAATATTCAATTATATTCAATAATTAACATAACAAGCAGTTAAGTAAATTACGAATTAATATTTAAATGAAACAGACTAAAGTAATAGAGTTGATTTTTGTGATAATACCTTGATTTATCTAATTATAATGAAATATTACAAAAACATTTTTTAGCGCCCCATATTGCTACAGGCTCAGGCTATACACACAGGTACAAAGTACACTAATGAGTTAGGGATGAGGAAGGCTGAATTTAGAGGAAGTGTACCCATATTTTCGTGGAAGGAAAGTGGTGAAAACGTTAAGGATAAACCACACTTAGTATACTCAACCAGGATTTGAACCCCGATCTTTCTCTCAGTGGTAGTCAAGTCTATTGCAAGAATGATGCCCTTAGACCATACGTCCAACAAAGCAGGTTACAAAACAATTGTTCAATAAAACGTTTTCTAAGTGATTTCAGTGCATAAAGTTGTATAAATAAGCATAATATATCATTTTTCAAGCATAAGACAACTGATAAAAGATATTCTAAATTTAATTAAGTATCGAGAATAATTCATATATTTGTTTTGAAGTGTGCAAAGTGAGAAAAGTGTGCGAGTGAAAGGAGAAGAATTAAAGCAATTTAAAGAGGAAGGATGGTTGAATTTTAGACGAATACGAAGGCATTTTACTAATGTGACCCGTCCACAGTCTGGGGTCAGATCGTGTTGATGATTTGATTCGAGTTCACTTTGAATAGCAGCATCTTTTTTTATGGTCATGTTAGTTTCGATATTGAGCAAAGAATGCAAGTAACCTTGTGGTAGTCTGAACCTTGGACCCAAGGCTCGGTAAGTCTCTTCAGCCAATGGAAATCCTCCTCCAAGACCCAGGAGATACGGCGCAGTTTCAGCAGGAAACCAAACACCGCATCATATCTGACAGGCAGAGAGAGAGACATTTAATTATGTCGTGGCTTAACAATCAACATGGTGGGAGAATAGCTAAAATATTGAGATAATTTTATTGACAAAGGAAATTTTTATTTGGTCTCGATGTTCACTGTTCCAAATTAATAAAGTAACGTATTTTAAATAATTGAAATAAATGTGCATCGATTCAAATAATCATTGCGTAGTATGTAAAAATATGTGGTGAGATTCAATGAACCAATATCTGTTTTTTAAGTATATGAAAATGTGGGAGTATTTGATAGTTTCAAAAGTAAATATTTAAGTTTGAATATGAATAATCAATATAATAATATTTAGCACCGCGTCTTACTACCCGTTCGGGTTATACGCTTTAAGTACTAATTACTCTAATGAATTAGGAATTGGGAAGGTTGAATTAGAGGAAGTGAACCCGCAATTGCGTGGAGGGAGAGTGGAAAACCATTTAGAAAAAACACCCACAGTTCACCCAAGCGAGAATCTAACCTCGATCTCCCCATTCTCAGCAGTCTGACTCAACACGAAACCAGCGCGTTAACCAACTACGCCGCCGAGGCTGGTCACACCCGTGATGCTCAGTCATTAACTCACATGATAGAATTGTAGAAAATGAAGCATGAATGTAATTTTTTTAAATGAGGTACACTTCCTATAAATTCAACCTTCCCAATTCCTACATTATTAAAGTAAATCTAGTATATATGTGTAAAACCCGAATGAGTAGTAAAGAGATGGTATAGAAATTATAATGAAATAAGATGTTTAATATTTTGTGCGAGTGTATAGCAATTGTTACCTCTTGAGGGCCTCCTCGGTGATGAGTGTATTGAGGGGCCAAGACACCCTGTACCGAAGAGACAAGCAGCTCAGAGCCTCAGGTGAAGAATGCTGAAAGTAGTCCGGAATAAAGTGCACACCGAAACTAAGTCTTGAACCATTGCGCTGACCTGAACCACCGGTCGCGCTGAGAGCTCTAGATAGGACAGAGTTGAGGGCGGTAAAGTTGAGTATGTCGGCCGGCCGGACTGCTTTCGACATAAGCTCAAAGAGCTCGCGGGTGACATTACGACCAAACTCCCCGTCCAGGAGAAAGAAATAGCTACGCAGACTGTCGAGATGTGACAGGAAGTTCTGCTCAACCAGGAAATGCCTCAAAATCTGAGAGTTGACTAGCTTCATCTGGAAACCCAGAGGCATGGCTACGGATTTGTAGAGCGCGGACTGGATGAAGGATATGTCCAGGTTGTGGTAATCTGCAGTCTGGAATTTACGTGTCACTACTTTATCCAAGATGTCCGTGATGAGAGGTATCTCCTTGAAGTTCGTACAAGAGTAGGAGAAACTTTGTTCAACAGAACACGAAGGCCCATTGCCAGTATCCAAGAGAGAAGTGGCGGACTTATCCGGTTGTTGATAAACATCGTTTTCCGCTGACGATAATTTCAAATCTTTACCCTCGGCCCTTGTTACAAGTTGAGAGGAGGTTTTCGTCAAGAGGTTGTCGCCAAAAGAACTAGACATGTATAGGTTTTCACAGGGTGTAGAAATATCATCCATAGCTCCATCAATCATGTTTGAATGGGTACTGAGAGAAGTTTCACTCCCATCGTTATCCAACTCTGACCACTTGCAAGGAACGAGACAAGTTTCTTTCTCTGCATCTTCCTTCGGGGTGATCACGGATGGGGCCAGATAATATTCACTATCGGAATCTGCGCAGGGTAGATCAGGCAGTGATTCACAAAAATCAACACAAGACTGGAAAACGTCGAGATTGAGCCCATCGTGCGTCGAGTGTTTGTCGGAGGCGTCATTTTTGGTCGACGATTTTAAGGTGTTTTCAGTGGAAAGTTTAGCACTGTCAATGGTTGTCAGTGACGATGTTTTAGAGGCGCCAGTGATGATATTGAAATCCCCGTGAAGAACTCTTCTTCGATTCTTCTCAAGTTCAGTTTCAAGGTGATCGAGTTTAGCCTCGACGAGTCTTTCCGCCATGTCTCCCTTAAGACACACGTTTGGATTGTTGTTGATAACAAGCTGTTCTTGTGATGCGTTGTACTTCATCTTTTGACTGTCGCTGAACCTTGATACCTTTAAGGGTGTTGCATTTGTCTCCGAGTTAAGAAGGGAGAACGAGTTGTTTAGATCGAGTTTAGTCGGTACATTTCTTACGACTGTACCGATGGTATTGGTGTCTAGGATGTTTCTGTTGGGGTCACTGTTCAAGTTGAGGCACTCGTCAGTCAGTATGAGTTTGTGACAGATCAGGTCAACATCCCGGTCCTCTGCATCGGGGTTGTTAACATGGTTGTTGTGGATGGTCGAGGGGGTACCCCTAGGCCCGACGAGACTGTTACTGTTCACATCTTCCACCAGGGTGTTACCGTTAGGGGTGGTTATAATGGGGTTATCCAGCGAGTCGGTGATACGCGTTCCTTCTTCGCCGCTAGATTTGGCGAGATTGCTCAGATTGAAGGTTTGGTATTGGTTGTTGTTGTCAAGTTCTGCGTTAACAGTCTCCGCCGCCTTGTTCGAGACTATAAGGGAATTTGTGATACGTTGTTGGTACATCTGTTTCCGCATCTCTGCATGTGCCTTCCTCTGCTCTACGAGCTCCGTTAAATCATCATAGTACTGGATCAATTTTTGTCTACAACACACACACAAATATATATACAGTAATAATTAAAAAAATGAGCGATCCTTATATTCAATTTTTAATGTTATTATCTAGTTTATTACCAAATATCTAGAAGTGCACGGAGCTTCGAAACAAACAACTTACACTTCATTCTGTTTAAATGTTCAAACTTCACCGATATTGAAACTTTACTGATAAAAATATTGCCAGCTAAAATATTCAGTTTATGTTCAATTATCGTCATCGGGAGCTTTTAAGTACAATAACTTGATTTATCAAATTATAATGAAATATAACAAACAATTATTGTGCAAAAAAAAAGTCCAAATTGATTTTAGTGTATAAAGTTCTATAAATCAGTACAGTATGTTTTACAAGCATAAAACAAACAAAAGATATTCAAAATTTGAATCCACTTCAAGAATATTTTATGTATTCAATCCATGCTCGCTTAGAATAAAAAAATAAACTAAAAGTGAACTTCTCATAGCCCTAACAAAATCCTAGACAAAATGTAATTTGTTACCTTTCCTCTTCCTTCATCCTGTCCTCCTGTTCCTCGTGACTGCGCGCTTGTTCCATAGTACGGACGTCTTCGTCTTTCTGCTTCTGCCTCTCTTCCTCTCGTCTCGCTGCCACAGCTGCCATCTGCCCCTGTAGCTCTGCCAGCTGGCGGTGCTTTGCTTGCGCCGTCGCCACAGCCAGCGCTGACCGTTCCGCTGACAACAGTTTGAACAATACTACTCCGCTGCGAAGCTTGACATTGTTCATAGTGGTGAAATATTCTTAGTGTTTTTTTTAAGGATTCTGCAAGCTCAAGTTTTTAAATTCGAGTCGAACTTTTATTATTATTAGCACCGCGTCTTACTACCCGTTCGGGTCATACGCACTTACGCTCATATGTAATGGTAGGGTGATTGTGAGATGAAATGGAGGACCTACAGTTTAACGTGGAATCCGAACCACGGTGGAGGCCTGGCATTCCCCACATTCACAAGATGTCTTGTTAGAGGGAAAGGAAGGGTTTGGTAATCAGATAAATCTGTCCCGGGACCGAGGATTGAACCCCGGCCGCCAGCACAGAAGTCTGACTGACACCTTACCCCTAGACCACCAGGTGACCCACAAGTGTAATTGATACACACCATTAAATCTTAACCATGGGAATAAAAAAAGTAGCCATGTTTTTTTTAGCCCTGCATCTCACTAATCGTCTGAGTTGTACATAATATGTACTAATAACGCTAATGTGTTGGGAACGAGAAAGGTTGGATTCATAATAAGTGTACCTACATTTGTGTGGAGGGACAAGGGAGAAACCATCCTCACAGCACCCGACTTGGATCAAACTCTGATCTCCCCGTCTTCTGCAGTCTAGCCTATTGCGAGAGCGATGCCTTAGACCATGTGGTCACCGAAGCGCGTAACCATTTATCACGACTCTCGCAATAGACTAGACTGCAGAAGACGGGGAGATCAGAGTTTGATCCAAGTCGGGTGCTGTGAGGATGATTTTCCATACTCTCTCCACTCAAATGTGTGTACCCTTATTTTGATCCCTAGCACATCTTCATTCAACAAATAGTTTGGTGGGCTCTTGTCCCCCTCTCGCCCATCTCAACTATTTCCTCCCTCCCCTCCAAACTAAGCAATTAATATATAACAATCAAATAACATCGAGTCGAGTAGAGAGAAGGGTAAATAATGAGTCAACCCACCACGAGTCAATAAATCTGCCCCGCCCCGAGCCTAAACTTTGAGTTGGCTTCACAACACAAATATCAGCTTTGATTTTGGAAAAAAAAAAAAAAAAAA
>CABEEJ010003226.1:27176-50960 GCA_901482245.1 Timema douglasi
TTTTTTTGAAAAAAAAAAAAAAAAAACGGCTTCAACGATTCTCCAAAAAGAAAAGTGACCGCTATTTATTTATGGTCAATTACTGCCATTCCGAGCTGTTATTTAAATCACAAATCAATATTCATATGAACAAATCTGAAGTAATTGAATTGTTAAGTTGTGGTGATAACTTAATTTATTAGAATAAAATAAAATATTATGACCAATCGTACAATAAAACATCTTCCAGTTAATATAATCCATAAAGTTATATAAATAACAAAAAAAATCTTTTTTAACATAAAAAAACTAGCAAAAAATATTAAAACTTCGATTTGGCTTCGAGAATGATTAATAAATTTGATTTGAGTTTGCTTCGAATTATAAAAAGTGGACTTTGCACACGGCCCCCCGCCAGAAATTCGAGTACCATACCTGCGAATCCCTTTTATTTTTTGGTCAACAAACGAATACATTCTGTGTTACCGACTCTCACCCTGCAGAACAGCCATCCTACTCTGGTGGGCTTGCAACACTAGCTGATGCAATTGGCTCTCGTGGTGAGAGGATTTTTCAAAGAGTTGGGCAGGCGAGGTCGGGGGCCCACAGGCGGCCAGGGCCCGGGCTTGGTACTTTCGGCACCGAGCACCTAAGTCCTTGAGTTGGTCTTCGGTTAGGTAGCAGTCGAGGCGAGGGTGGTCACGTTCCAACAAGAGGCACAACGGATCCTAGGGGAGAGAATCAGAGTCAAGGTCGTGTCTCGGACTACGACATGATCATGTCTATCACAATTATTAAACTAGACAATAGTATTTTAATATGCACTAGAGTCACAATTATCCAGCCTAAAGAGGCGGAATCCTGGGCTGTATAATGGAAAAACCGGATAATATGGAATCTGAGTTTCAAGGAAAAAAAAAGCCGCCTGCTGCTTAATAAAAATATGTATAGTTTTTATATCATCAACTCTGATTAAAGTTGACATAATTAACCATCATTTGGATACAAAACTCTAAATAATCAATTTTACGAAAAGATCCAATTTTGTTTTATTTAAGTGTGTGTAAAATATATCTAAAAATTTTACAATGAACTTTAAAAATATTTTGATACTAAATTTGATGTGCCAAGTGAGATTTCTTAAAAACATGTCTTGCAATATTTTGGTGTCCCTACATATTAGTATAATTTATATCAAGCACTATTTATACTCATATTTGTGAGCAGCTCATGAAACTCAACACAATTAAATCTACTAACCTTGGGACTGCACAACTTGAGTAGTCTTAGAGTCTTTCCGCAATCAAATATGGCAGCCTCAAGACCGTGGAGAAAAGCTGGTACCAATCCCTCCACCATTTTGAAACCCTTGCTCCAGTAATGGCGGCTTTGACTGCTGGCGTCGATTGACCCCGTACGTACAAAGAATTCCCCGTATTCGTCCACGCAGTCCCCCTCAAAGATCCACTTCTCCAAGAACCTGTGCGACGTAAAAACAAAGATATTCTGTAAGCGCCTCTTTTTATTTAACTTAAAGTCTGTTCACGATAGGAATTGTTTTCTGAAAGGCCTTTTTTCCTACCAGAAATCTATTATATAGTAGACTATCGGTAGTAAAAAAGACCTTTAAGAGAGTAATTCCTACCGTGAATGGAATATATATAGCTTTGCCAACAATATTTAGTTTAGACAATGCGGTGAATAAAGCTTCAAAAACTTCAAATATCTGACATCTTTGACTTTGAAACAAAAGTAGGAGTCCAGAATCGACAATTTTGAAGCTTTGACAATAAAAAAATATTATATATTTATGCTAAATTATTGTCATTTTGTGATACTATTTACATTACAGATTTATGATTAAATGATAGTAATCTTAAATAATTAAATCACACATTGTGATGATAAATTAATTTATCAACTTGGGATGAAATATGTTGATTAATTTTGTGATTTAATATCTTGTACAGGATATTTGACATAAGAAGTTATATAATTAATTATGAATTATATAGTACTAGTTTCCAACATTTAAAAAAATATTCTAACTTTGAATCAGGTACAGGAATATTTCATAATATTTTATTTGAGTTTTCTTCTCATTAAAAATGTGGTATTTGCGTACACCTATTAAAAACAAATTATATTTAATTCTTTGAATCTCAAATAACCTGAAGGATTCAAGATTCAATCCCTACTATTGAGAGATCTTGGAGTGGGTAACGGGCCTCTAGATCATTGCCACCACCAAGACAATCTTTTTAACCCTTAACGCCCCATCCCCACAAACAATTCAAGGGGTTGCTTGGACACACCTAAAATAAACTCTGCAGCACGCCCGCACAACGAAAAAGAGCACACATGTAATATCCTCTCTGATGCCGTGGGACAGATTGTGGTACAGACGAGACAGGAGGGGCCCAGGTGTTCCCACAGCCTCCAGCAGTACTTGTGCCAGTCCCAACACCTGCAGGTGGTAGCACTGGTAGTCCCGCCAAAGTCCCAGGAGCGAGGAGCCACTAGGGAGTCTCATCACAGCGTGGTGGTAGAAGAGGAGGTATTGTCGTACACTCTCACACAGAGCCTTGAACAGAGGACACATGAGCAATCACAGGGCCTTGAACACAGGACACATGAGCAATCACAGGGCCTTGAACACAGAACATGTGAGCAACCACAGGGCCTTGAACACAGGACATGTGAGTAATCACAGGGCACGTGAGCAAGCACAGGGCCTTAAGCACAGGACAGAATAAGTTACCTGCTAATTGAGTCAGTGTCACAAGTTACCTGGTAAATGAGGCCATGTCACAAGTTACCTGCTAATTGAGGCCGTATCACAAGCTACCTGGTAAATGAGGCCGTGTTACAAGTTACCTGCTAAATGAGGCAGTGTCACGAGTTACCTGGTAAATGAGGCCATGTCACAAGTTACCTGCTAATTGAGGCCGTATCACAAGCTACCTGGTAAATGAGGCCGTGTCACAAGTTACCTGCTAATTGAGGCCGTGTCACAAGTTACCTGCTAATTGAGACCGTATCACAAGTTACCTGGTATATGAGGCCGTGTCACAGGTTACCTGGTAAATGAGGCCGTGTCACAAGTTACCTGCTAATTGAGGCAGTGTCACAAGTTACCTGGTAAATGAGGCAGTGTCACAAGTTACCTGCTAATTGAGGCAGTGTCACAAGTTACCTGGTAAATGAGGCAGTGTCACAAGTTACCTGCTAATTGAGGCAGTGTCACAAGTTACCTGCTAATTGAGGCAGTGTCACAAGTTACCTGCTAATTGAGGCAGTGTCACAAGTTACCTGGTAAATGAGGCCGTGTCGAGAGTGACGCGTCTCAGCTAGGGCACTCAGTTTCCGGCAGTAAGTTCCGGATGTGAGGAAGTTATCGCAGAACTTCCGCAGTGTATCTGGTCTTAATCCTTCGATACATATTCCAGGCAGCATCTCAAAACAATCTTTCTCCTGAACAGACACACCGAGAAAATTGTCAAACACACCCAAAATAGGCAAAAACAAGTTTGCCAGTGTTTTGAAAGCTTGTAAATGTACTAATACTGTTGATAATCGTTGGAATCCTATATATTATTTCCGTTATCAACATCCTTTTTTCTCAACTAATACAAAGCCTACAGCCATAAATAAGGTATCAGTGGATAGGTATTTTTTACCGACTTCTGACATAACATACTCAGTTTACGTTAAAACACATTTGTTTAAAATTTAAGTTTAAAGAAAAATCTAACAATATTTTTGTATCACTTATCGAAAATAAACTCTCTTTGCTATTTTGTGTATACCCTTCGCTGAATATTCAATTTCAACAACCCAACAAAAGACTAATTTTTTTTTTGAGGGAGGGGGAGGTTGAAGGGTTTACTGGTAGTCTTTCAACTAGCACTTTGTATATAAGCACCGAGAGGAATGAAATCCGCGAGGTCCAAAACAGATTTAATGCAGATAATGTTCACCATCATCTTGTCTGATCTCATGAAATATTAAAATGAGAATACACCGGCTGTTCTTTATGGATGTAAGCCGTGCTATCTCAATTTGTACCAAGAAAATAAATCAGGAGTTTAAGAACAAACTAACCTACCGAGAAAAATGTTTGTACCTAAGAGGGATGAAGGAACAGGAGAATATAAAATTTTGTAAATTATATTTAATATACTTGAACTTGTATAATATTCATATCTTAAGGCAGATCTGCGATGTAAATATCATGGGTTTGATTCCCGTGTCCAAGTGTTATTTTTCAATTGAAACAATATAGTTTGATGCAGATATAGAGAAGATATCAGTAAGTGTGCAAGTGAGGGGAGAAGAATTGTGGAAGGAAAGTGGAAGATGGAGTATTTTTAAAATTATATTTTATAAATAGCTTTATTTTCGTTTTTTTATCACCAAATCTCACTAACTGTTCAGGTTTCACGCATATATGTTAATTACTCTAATAGGTTAGGTATAAGGAAGCAAGCATTTGTTTAGAACGAGTGTGGGTCACCATTTAGGAAAAACTACCCTCATTAAACCCAACCAGGATTCAAACCCCTATCTCCTCACCATTCACAAAAGTGATGCCTTAAGTGATTCCGTCGCGGGTGTTTATACTTTAAGTTTTATAGCTATGCGATATTTGCATTTTTAACTTTGTTAATTAAATAACCGAGTTTTGATCAAGTTTCAGAAATATTTTATTCCGTTTGATTCAACTTTGCTTTGAATTGAAAAAGTAGTCTTGGCACACCCCCTAGTAGTGAGGTCTACCAACAAAATAACAAAAACTAATTAATAATCTCTTGTATGTGTCACCTGGTTATAAGGGAACGTATGAGACTGTATTCCCAATATCAGATACTTGAGATCTCGTATTATCTCTCCCCTGTTCACGTAAACCACGACTTGCGGCAGCATCGCGGTGTTTTGGTACATGCATTCCAAGGTCTCTGCCCCCAGCAGAGCTTTCACCCCTGGGGGTCCAGACTCGCTGAGAAAGGGAGGCTCGGGCCGAGGATTCAGCCGGCCCAGAGCTTCCCAGGTCCGCAGCCGGGGCAAGTTCTCGGCGTGAAGAGCCTGCTCCCAGATATCCTCTTCCTCGACACACTCGGTAGAACAGACAGAGTCGGCGTCGGAATTCTCGGGACTGGGGGTTCCGTAGCCCTCATCTCCCATCTGTCACAAATATGGCGTACAATAGCCTGATATATCTCCAGTCATCGATCAATAACTGTGAAGATATCAAAGACGTGGGTCTTCCCATCTATCAGTTAAACTACTCACAATAAATGTTAAAAGGTACCCTTCGTTCACCCTGTAAGGTCACAAGCTTACCTTGGATGTTTACACCATGGTATAGTTCAGAGGTTCCCAACTTAAAAATGTCCGAGGGGGCACAATTTAATCCCCAAGTCTAGGGGCATAATCGGCTTATTTTTGTTAGTTTTTTTAACACCGCGTCTCACTACCTGTTCTGGTCGTAAGCATATGTACTAATTACACTAATTAAGGTTGAATTTAGAAGAAGTGTACCCGAATTCGCACGGAGGTGAGAGCGGAAAAACGACCCTCGATACACTTGACCGGGTTTCGAACCTTGATCTCCCTGTTGTTGGCAGTCTGGTCTGAAACCAGAGTAGTGTCTTTAGACCATGCAAACACCAAAGGAGGTTTAGTTTTCGTTAAGTCAAGCAAAAACGAGGAAAAAAAGGTATTTAATTGTGAATGAAATAAAAGTGATATTTCAAACATGCTTGATTACACAGTATACAAATTCTCCGACAAAAATATACTATCTCTGATACGTCAGTATATAATCTGACACCTTAGCTCAGTCGGTAGTGTGTCTGTCTACTGATCCAAGGGTCCCGGGTTCGATACCCGGCATGGCCGAAAAATGTAACGTTGGTGAAATGTGGGTTTACCCTTTCACGGTGATGAATTAATGGGCGGAGGCAGGCTTTTGTGCCTGTCCTAGCCTTAAGTTAGTTTGGTTAAACATAAGTTATCGAGGCATGTGAAGCGTTTAAAAAAAATACATGTATATTATATTATTATTATTATTAGCACCGCGTCTTACTACCCGTTCGGGTTATACGCACTTACGCTAATGTGTAATGGTAGGGTGATTGTGAGATGAAATGGAGGACCTACAGTTTAACGTGGGATCCGAACCACGGTGGAGGCCTGGCATTCCNGGTGATTGTGAGATGAAATGGAGGACCTACAGTTTAACGTGGGATCCGAACCACGGTGGACGCCTGGCATTCCCCACATTCACAAGTTGTCTTGTCATAGGTGAAGGAAGGGTTTGGTAATCAGATAAATCTGTGCCGGGACCGAGGATTGAACCCCGGACCCCCAGCACAGTAGTCTGACACCTTACCCCTAGACCACCAGGTCACCCATATGTATATTATAGTTTGGTTAAACATACGTTACCTGGTCAAGAGGCGTAGTGGCGGGTTTCGGGACCTGCAGGTAGCGTGGGGCCTTTAGCTCTGGAAGAGTGAAATAAATGGAATCCAAGGGCTGATTTGACTTTGGTGGCAGCCTGAAAGAAGAAAACAACCGCGTGTTTCCACCGCAGAGCCGTTTTGGTGGTTGTCTTGGATGGAAGAGGAGCTCCTTGTACAAGAGTTACAGATTTGATTCCTTGCGAGATCCAAAAAACATATTTGGTTTGATCTATTTTTCTAAAATAAATTCTAACAATCATTGATATCAAGATGTTGAGTTTGTCTTTGACTAAAGTTATAGGCTTCTAAATATTGTAGAGGTCTTAAATAAGTAAACAAATGAATACAAGTTTTTAGGAAATTAACTCCCTTTCTGATAATTAACAAAATTCTCAATAAAAAAAGCTTGAACAGTAAATTGAAATGGAAATTGGAATGGAAGGCTCCTCCGATCCCAAGTACAATAACTGGAACTAAACAATCCTCCGATCCCCAGCAGTAAATGGAATGGAAGGATCCTCCAAGCCGCTGTACCTCGTGTTGCTGCTGATGAACCGGCCGAGAACAGGCAGGTCGACCCCCGGTTCACTGGTAAAGGGGAAGCCTCCCGAGACAGGTATGAACTGGTAGCCAGCGTATTTCCTGGGTCTCCTCATGTCTTTTACGAGGCTGGTCGGGTCGAACACGGAAGGGGGGTACTCTGAGTAAGGCCGCACAGTCTGGTAGGAGTCCCGGGGCTCAAAATGCTGATACTTGAACACGCTCTGAGAAGATGTTGGAGTACATGAGATAGTAGAGGAAGCAAGACTGAGATGGTATGGACATGTAATGAGTATGTTGGAGTACATGAGATAGTAGAGGAAGCAAGGGTGAGATGGTGTGGACATGTAATGAGGATGTTGGAGTACATGAGATAGTAGAGGAAGCAAGGGTGAGATGATATGGACATGTCATGAGGATGTTGGAGTACATGATATAATAGAGGAAGCAAGGGTGAGATGTTGTGTATAGGTAACGAGGATGGAAAAGGAAAGAATACCAGGGAAAATTATTAAGAATAAGTTTGGAGTGAAAAGATTGAAACAGAGACCTTGCTCAAGCTGGAAGGATCAGATAGCAGTAAGTTTGCGGGCGAAAGGAAAAGAATGAAAGCAAGGAGAAGGAAGAATTGAGAAAACAAAGAGAGATGAAAGCATTTTACTAAAGTGGCCTGGGCGCAGGCTGGAAACAGTTGATAAGGATGATGACGATGATGTTGATAATAATTTGATATGAGGCTATTATTATAAAATATTTAGAGTATTTATTTGTAGACAAGCTTGAAGTGTACAGGTAAATATAAACATTTGTAGCTCACTTGATGCAAGTTGAAATATTTTCAATTTGTCTGCTCTGCAACTCAACTTGTACAAGCCAATCAAAGCTCAGAACTAGCCACTCGTTAAATGGAAGGTAAATGTATTTATTTGTGATGTTACTTCGGAGAGACAGCATAGTAAAATAAAAAGAGGTAATGGGATAGTAATCTGAAAGATCTATTTACCCACTCGGAAACAAAACATGTCGATGACGTTTCTAGTTTTTGTCATAAAGGATCATGGGTCCTGCCGCACCAGCCCGTGGATTGTAATGCCAATCAGACAGTGCTATTTACAGTAGATGTTTGAATCAAGCTTTAATCTGAAAGATCGTCAGAACTTAAGAACAAACCAATTAAAAGGAGCTGGTTGACATACATGAATATCAGGTGGAATCCATGTGTTGATCTTAGCGTAGGCAAGCAGGAACTCCACAGCCGGCTGGAATAGAGGATCCTTGACAGTGGAATCCTCGAGGATCCTATCCACACACTCTCTCAGCTTCTTGGAACGAGAGAGGCTGCCACAGAAATGCAGCACCAAAGATTCCGAGCAGAGTCGGAGAACAACACTCTCCTTCTCCGCGACTGCGCCTGAACAAACATTAGTCAGACGGTTCAGCTCGGTTGGTAGAGAGTTTGTATACTGAACTAAGAAAATCAGGTCTGTTTCATCTTATTGATTGGTAAATGTGTTTTTAAGACTATTCCCTCAACTAACGATGTACATTTTTGGGTGGGTGTTTTTTAGAAGGCCATGTTCCTACTTGCTACAATCCCCTGACACATAAATATTGTGTTTGTAAAACTCAGTTTTCGTTTGTTAGAAATATTCTTATGTGAGCAAAACCAAATAATACAAACATATTTATGACGAAAGAGGCATTTACTGTATTTAATATTATTAAGGTAACTTAATATATTAACAGTAGTAACACCTGCTTTATATCTATCTATGAGCGCCTTATAAATGTTCATTTCGTTTGCGCTGAAAGGTAAAAAGCTAACCAGTGTAGCTCTGCTACCTTTCAGCGTTCATAAACGGGGTGTACGTAGAAACTTGAGATTACTAAGTTAACTTTTTCCCACAAGGTCTCATGACTCATTCTATTTGTATGCACGTATCATTTGCGCTAATGGAGTATAAGGATTAAGGTGGAATTTAGAGATAATGTACCCACATTTGTGCGAAGGAACCATTTTGTGGAAAACCACCCCTTAGTACAGCTGACAGAGTTGAGCCTTGGTATCCCCATCACCGACAGTCCAGACTAATGCAAGTGTGTCACCTTATACCATTCGACCCCCAAAGTGGGTAAATAAACGACTAATTAAAGTGAAAGTGTTTTGACCCTAGTGATAATATAATTACACTTGTTAATTCCTTCACCGTTCCGACCAAACCAAACGATAGACAATAATAACTAGTTTCAAAGAAACTGCCTGATTAGTAGTAAGACTTGAGTGGCAATCAGATGACTATATATTTGTACCTGAAGGAGGCTGTTCTGAACATTTCTTCAGAAGAATCTCAAACGCTTTGATCCGAAGTTTCTGCACCAAATCTGGTCTGAAATCCTTCTGCAAGCCATTGAGCTCAATCGATATTTCACACAGTTTGGTCACTAGGTTATAAACGCTTTCTTCTGGCATCGCTGGCTTAAGCTGGAAAAACACATTTAATTCAAATAAACGACCAGACGCAAATTTAATTCATGAATAGGTGACCTGGCAGCCTAGGGGTAAGGTGTCAAGACTTCTGTGCTGGCGGCTGGGGTTCAATCCTCGGTCGCGGCAAAGATTTATCTGATTACCAAACCCTTCCTTCACCTCTGAGAAGACATCTTGGGAATGTGGGGAATGCCAGGCCTCCACCGTGGTTCGGATCCCACGTTAAACTGTAGGTCCTCCATTTCATCTCACAATCACCCTACCATTACACATTAGGGTAAGTTCGTGTAACCTGAACGGGTAGTAAGATAATTATTATTATTATTATTATTATTATTATTATTATCCAATGTGTTTAGTTACAAATCTGAAGTGAAATAAAAGAGAGATGAGACCGTGATTGATGCACTCTGAGGGCGAGATTCTCTAAAAGTCCCTTTCATGTGTGAATAAATAAAAGATTTGATTAACTATTGTTTTTACAAATAGTTTTATTAGAAGTGATTGAAGGATCACGATATACTTATGAAATAGAACTTTATAGGACCGTGCTTCAAAATAGTGTCTTCGTGACTACAGCTAAATTTTCTAGGCATTTGAAAGAAAGAAAAAAATTCAAATGACAGTGTTTTGTTTTGTTATAATCGGAAATTTTCTTACCTATGTTGTTAAATGTATAGATTTTAGTAACATTACATTTCTAATAATTTGATAAAAAAAAAAAAAAAAATCCCACCTACAATTTCCGATACGATTTATAAAGGGTGGAGGCGAGATGATTAGTAACTTGAAAATCAACACTTCAATTGAAAAGTAAATACTCACTAGCTAAATAAATGCAAACTACATAAAATACTTTTTGTCACTCAGGTGAGTTCCACCGGACGTCAGGAAAACCTCAGTATTTGTCCATCACTTTCCTCAGCACAGATCATATAATTGTTTCTGCCCCAACCTATACAAGATTTGAAGGGTTTCTGCAACCAGTGTTTGAATTGGTACTAGCTACAAGAAACAAATGATCAGAGGAGCCATTCATTAATCACCCCTAGCAGGGAAGATGGTTTTAATTGATAGGAAAGCAAATGCTGCTGCCTTTTATATACTTTTTTACATGCTCCACATCCAGACTATCTGCAGTTTAATGCTAATATGATAAGGATTAGGAAGGTACAATGTACCTGCATTTCTATGAAGGAAGAATGGGAAACTATTCAGTTAGGCTAATGCCACCCTCTGAACATATGACATGAGATCCTAAACTTGACAGTCATTACCAGCAACCCAGACGAGACTAACGCCTCGATCCCCATCCCCAACTTTAGTGGTATTTACAAACTTCTAAAAATTAAGTATACCATCCATCAACACACCTATGGTTAGCCAAGTATATATAAGTACTTTAATCTTACCTTTCTGATTGGGTAAGAGTTTACATTAATTATCATACATTTATAATTCACACAAGGGAGTTTGCGAGTTGAACTTTATTTTTTAAACAGGATAGTTTTATTGATATTTATCCATGACACTAAAGAAAATTATTGAGTTTTGCCATTGTTTTGACAGCTGATGACACGAACATTAATCTATCAATTCTCTTTTATATAAAGAGAACAATGAAATAATTCGTTTGCGTGTTTATCAAAATATTGTTTAGGCCTTAGTTTCAGATAAATCTTAATGAAAATAAAATCATTAAAACAAAAAAAATGTTCAAACTAAATTCTCATAAATATTTGGTACCCGCCTTTTATGAGATCATAAATAAAATTACCACATTGCGCATTTGGGTTATTCGTGGTAGCCAGGCTCAAACAGAATATTCTTAAAATTTAAAACGATAGATAGTAATTTATTTATTGGTTATAATAATTAGTAAACTCCACGGGGTCCCAGAGAGATTAAGAAAATTCTTTTTCATTTGTGAATGCTGAATTGAAGCATATGTGCCATAAATTATATATTTAAAAAAGGGTTCAATTAATATACGATGTGTTTGTAGAGGACTGTAACCCTGTAAAAACTAATTTAATTTTGGTTGTTACTTCTTTTGCCCTTTTGAAAATATTACTGAGATCCTCACAGTAGCGTTGCCCAAGGTTCTACCTCTCAAATCTTTACGTAACTTCAAATAATACCATCGTCTATCTGGTCAATGTTTAAGTTCTACAAAGAGTAGGACTACACTAAAAACTAGTCCATTAGAATAATTTCATAGATCCAGGTCTAATCCAAATAATTGAAAGTTTAAACAAAACTTAATCATGGCCCCTGCCTCCAATCCTTGGATACGATATTAATGACTTACATTTAAAAATACACCGTACAAATTAAATTTAACTTTGAAACCCAAAAATGAGTCTTCTATCTACATAGCTATTAATTTTTCCAATAATTTGAATAGAACTTAACTGTAACAGTGGTAAATTTGCTATCAATCGTTAATATTTTGTTGGTATATGTTGGTAAACTGTTTTGTTTCTATCAAGATATATTTCTACTTGTATTTATTCTTATTATTAAAGTTATTTATCTTGTTTATTAACAGATAATTTCAATTAATAACTTGTTTTTATACATAGAAAGGAATTTGAAAAAGTATATGTTAATTAAATATGTCTATAGAAATCGAGTCTGCTGATGTGATCCGTTTGATTCAGCAGTATCTTAAAGAGAGTAACTTGATGAAGACTCTACAGACTCTTCAAGAAGAGACAGGGGTGTCCCTCAACACTGTTGACAGTGTAGAGGGTTTTGTATCTGACATCAACAACGGTCACTGGGACACAGTGCTGAAAGCCATCCAATCCCTGAAACTTCCCGACAAGAAATTGATAGACCTTTATGAGCAGGTATATGACTCTTTATAACACACGAACCCTAAAGCCTTTGAACTGAATTCAAAATAATATAAAAATGGGGATGAAAAAAATACTTTTAAGGAGAGAGGTTTACAAATTACTTGTTATAAAATTATGAAAGTGTTAGGCTCACTAGTTTGCCATATTCTGTAAGAGATAAGCGTATTTTAACTCTACAATGAAACCCAAACAGCCAAGTAGAATTGGGGAACAGCTCACTTTATGGATCGATTTGAAGTGATTTATTTTTTAGTTCAGTCGTTAAACTCCAACCTGTACACACTTAACGACCGACTGAATTAAGATTGGAGTTCATCGTTCGTGATTGACCTATCTCTATGACTTGCAGTTTAGTTTAGTTTAGTAGTTTACAAGTTACACTGTGTGACTGAGTTGTATTCAGGGGGAAGGTTTTAAAGTTACCAGTAGAGTGAGCTAAGTTAAAAATGAGATACCTCAGAAACCATTTTAAATACACATAAACTAGATTTCAAGTACTTATATCCTGTATTTTTTTCTAAAACAAAGGAACTTTTTTATTAACACCTCGTCTTACTACCCATTTGGGTTATACGCTTATTAATTTCGCTAATGGATTAGGAATTGGGAAGGTTGAATTTAGAGGAAGTGAACACGCATTTGCATGGAAGGAGGGTGGAAAACCATTTAAGAACCATCACCCCCAGTTCACCCGACCAAGATTCGAACCCTTATCTCCCTGTCCTCGGCAGTCTAGCTCAACCTGAAACTAGTGCATTAGCCAACTACGCCACCGAGATGGTTGGTTCTTCTGTTGATTAGCGGAGTAGCCTTTCTTATACTTGCTCCTGGCTGTAGATGATTTTCTTTTCAAGTGTTTTATCGGCCCGACGTCTCTTGACTTTCTCATTGGCTGGTGTGGTCATGTGATTAAGGTTAGGGCCTACAGATTGTTTAGATGGGATTGAAATCCTAAGGACCATTAAAGAATTGAGATTTTTATGGATGCGGAGCCTACTGACCATATGCCTTTTTACAATCCAACGCCCAAAAAGTGTGCCGGATGCATGAGGTTGGATTGATCCGTTTGGGTGAAGCCCTTGCAAATATGAGGTTGGATTTGGGAAAAGTTTGTAAAATCCTGTCATTCTTAGGGTTAGATAATATACATGGCATATTGTAGCATGAGTATGTAACGTAAAGATAATATTGTTTCTGATATAGACCTTGCTTAAACCAGGGTGTCTACCATTCGGGAAAATCAGGGAAAACGGGAATCAGCCGGGAATTTGAAGTGATCGGGAAAAAACGGGAATAAGTCGGGAATTTGGTAAATCATAGTAAACATCCAGGAAAATGATATTTTACTTAAAATATGAAATATGATAATCATTAACTCAGTAAATTATAATGTCATTTTTTTTGTTTGTAGCTGTGTAATATATTTTTAATTAATAGTAAACAATTTTAAAACAAATTAAAAAAATATTCAAATTTAAAATTTATTATTATTCATAAAAAAGGTTAATAGAAAAATTAGGGTGGAGAGGGGGGGAGGGTGCGAGTTAGGAGGATGTGACATACTTTTTTAGTCGGGAATTTTAGGAAATGATCAGGGAAAAGGTCCGGGATTTCATTGGTCAAGTTGAGTAGATACCATGTTTAAACTCCCCGACCCTCGCAAGCTTTATTCACCTGCTGCCACACTTTAATTGAATAGATAGATAGAGTTCAGGTTTCACAATAATCACACGACTCTGGCACCAGTATAGATCAGCGTTTCTCAAATCGTGACATGTGGAATCACCCCTCAGGTGGTGCTGGAGTTGATCGAGCTGAGAGAACTCGGAGCTGCCCGGTCCCTCCTCCGTCAGACTGATCCCATGATCATGATGAAACAGCAAGAGCCCGAACGTTACATCCATCTGGAGAACCTTCTCGCGCGGTCGTACTTCGACCCTCGGGAGGCCTACCCTGACGGCAGCACCAAGGAGAAGCGGCGGGCGGCCATAGCCCAGGCCCTTTCCGGGGAAGTTTCTGTGGTCCCGTCTTCTCGTCTGTTGGCCCTACTGGGGCAGTCGCTCAAGTGGCAGCAGCATCAGGGTCTACTGCCGCCCGGGACCACCATCGACTTGTTCCGCGGAAAGGCGGCCATCAGGGACCAGGAGGAGGAGAAGTACCCCACCCAATTGTCCAAACAGATCAAGTTTGGTCAGAAGTCGCACGTTGAATGCGCCCGGTTCTCCCCTGACGGACAGTACCTCGTGACGGGCAGTGTGGACGGATTCGTGGAGGTGTGGAACTTCACGACGGGCAAGATACGTAAGGATCTGAAATACCAGGCTCAGGATAACTTTATGATGATGGAGGAGGCGGTGCTGTGCATGTCCTTCAGTCGGGATTCCGAGATGCTGTCAACGGGATCTCAAGATGGCAAGGTCAAGGTAGGACATCGATCTATACTTATATTATACAAATATATATTGGCGTGCTGGTTTCTAACTGTGATATCTTTAGTTTGTGAAGTATTAATCACTGTTATAAATGATACTTCATCCCTCACATCATGCCAAAAAGGAAGTGCGGTTTCAGTGGGAATTTTTATTTAGAGCGAGCTGCATTGGGGTTCCTCCTTTCAAAGTGATGGATTATGGTTGGGGGGACTGAGTGTTGTGCCTGCTATAGAATTTAATTATTTTATAAGTTATGTGCTGATATAATCAGTCGAGTGCACATTAAATATTTCAAATAATAAATAAAACAAATTATATTAAGCGTACGAGTTTCTACAAACCGAATTGTGTGGTATCATTTAGAATTTTTAAAAATTAGTAATCAACACCACACCAACAACTTGTGCAATTTTTTTTTATTAAGCTCTTGATACAAGATAAATGTTTTCAGCTTAGGATCACATCTATTGTGGACTCTGAATCATTATTTTCCCATCTAATTTTGTACCACGATAGTGTATGTATAGTTTGACTCAAGCCAGTCCTTGAAGTTGGTTTTAAAGAAGAGGGTTGGGCCCAGCAGCTTAATTCCTTCATCTCAAGTTAGCAGAAACCATTTATCTCATTGCAAGCCAAACCTGTTATAAGTCTTTAAATAAACCTATAATATAAGTAAATATATTTAAAAGAAAACCAAGATGTCATTACTAAAATTGTTTCACCACAAAAATGTATTTGTATTGTGAGCAAACCCTAACTCGATATAATTGCAGGTTTGGCGGCTTCAGACGGGCCAGTGTCTGCGCAGGTTCGAGAAGGCTCATGCCAAGGGCGTCACTTGCCTTCAGTTCTCGCGCGATAATTCCCAGGTGCTGAGCGCCTCGTTTGACGCCACCATTCGAATCCACGGGCTCAAGTCGGGCAAGACACTCAAGGAGTTCCGTGGACATTCCTCCTTTGTCAATGAGGTCGCCTTTGCCCCAGACGGACACAGTCTTCTGAGCGCTTCGTCTGATGGCACAGTCAAGGTGTGGAGCATAAAGTCCACCGAGTGCACCAACACTTTCAAGTCTTTGGGCGCGGGCGACGTGACGGTAAACAGTATACACCTCCTTCCGAAGAACCCCGAGCACTTTGTGGTTTGTAACCGCACCAACACGGTCGTGATCATGAACATGCAAGGGCAAATTGTGCGGTCCTTCTCGTCTGGTAAGCGCGAAGGCGGGGACTTTGTCTGCGCGACGTTGTCCCCCCGCGGGGAGTGGATCTACTGCGTCGGAGAGGATCTCGTGCTCTATTGTTTCTCTACCTCTTCGGGCAAGCTCGAGAGGACCCTTAACGTCCATGAGAAGGATGTGATAGGAGTTGCACACCACCCTCATCAGAATCTGTTGTGCACTTACAGCGAGGACGGAGTGCTCAGGCTTTGGAAGCCGTGAAAAGTTCATGCCATCGTTCTTGGTCCGTGGACATTCATTTTGTATGGATATTTTAATAATTGTATAATTGTGTGTATGAGACACTTGACATATATTAGTCACTCTGAAACTAAGTTGGAACAGAGACGATTCCAATTTTACAATAGAACATGTTTTACTTGGAATTTATTGTCTTAAAAATCTTACTTTAGGTGTTGAATAATGTAATATTTCTTGACACATATACGCATTCTGAAATTGTGACACACTATGAAGGGGTTAGAAGATTTCATTGGGTCATGCGATCTAAGTTGGATCTAATTATGATATCTTTAAGATATATAAAAGATCACCTTATTCTTGTAGAGTTTAAAATTGTCGTTGGACATGATCTCTTTTAGTTTTGTCTTCCTCTAAAGTAATCATATTCTCGCGTTGATACATGACCATGACCGCACTTTGGTTAAAGATGTGAGGTAGAGGGGTGGGAAGACAATACGAAAATCACAACTTTGAAAATTGAGATTAGTAGTCTCAACAATATCATTCGTATTTAAAAATAAATTAATATATGTAAAAATTACCAGATTATTCTCTGAGTTTCCTGGTCGCTGGGCACCTGTAAGTAGGGTGATACAGGTGGTGTGCGTGCCGAAATCTTAAGCTATATTAACAATATAAGTTTAATGTTTTTACTTACTTTTCCACAATTCTTGTGATTTTATTTATTACACAGAAAAGAAACAAATACCAATTAATAAAAATAGAATGATAGAATATTAAGAAAATCAATTTATTACCAATTGTTGTTGCTCCATTCACTTTATTTCATACATACAATTAGAGATAGGAAAAGAATGGAGGGAGGCATTTTACTAAACTGATCTAACCCGGGGTTGGGACCAAATTGATGTCTGAAAATATTTAAACTCTGATTAGTGCTCATTCCTTGGTACTCTTATACGACAAATATTTTTATTAATTATTTTCCACCCGCCTCGGTGGCGTAGTTGGCTAACGCGCTTGTCGTATTGAAGCTCGACTGCCGAGGACGGGGAGATCGAGGTTCGAATCTCGGTCGGGTGAACTGGGGGTGGTTTTTCCCTAAATGGTTTTCCACTCTCCCTCCATGCAAATGTGGGTTCACTTCCTCTAATTCAACCTTCCCAATTCCTAATCCATTGGCTTAATTAGTACTTAAAGCGTATAACCCAAACGGGTAGTAAGACGCGGTGCTAAATATTATTAAATTATTTTCCCATTTATTCAAGGTCAAAGTATAGGATTGCATCGGTGGCTCCATGTACCAAGTATTCAGACTGGCTAAAAGTACACGGATTCATTGATAGATGGCATTACAATAAACCGTTTCACACCTACGCCAGGTATCAGTTATATTCATCGCTCGAGCTGGGGAAAGGGTTGAAAGAAAAACAAACAACTTACTGAAACTAATTAAAGTTTTAATCTTCTGGAGAGACATGACTTCAATAGCAATAAAAGAAATAAGTAGATAAATAGGAAGACAGAATATAACCATAAATAAATATAATTAGCAAATCACCACTCATATGGTCTTAAACTACCAGATAAAATAATTTAATACATGTTTTTTTTCCCTAGAAGAAGAGTGATGGATATAAATGTGTGGCTAGGTGACATTTTAACAAATATTCAAAAGTATGTATTCTTTTGAATCATTAACACACAAGGCTATATTATAAAACTGTGACATGGTAGCATGAAACTATATATACACACATTTTAAGAAAACCTAAAACTAACCACAGCCTTACAACACAATATAGAGACTTTCATTAATGTGTCATGAGAAAGAGGATATAATACTCAGGGAAACAAAAATAAATATAAATACACTTTTAATAAAGAAAATTGTAGCTACTCGAAAATCTTATACTTTTTTAAGTTTCCTATCGACTGCGGCCAACATAAACGTTGCATGACGAGCTTTAAGTCAACCACAAGATTTCCATGCGTTGTAGAGCTTTGTTAGCTTTTGTGAGGAGGTTAAGCTCAATTAAGATTGTACTCTTGTCACAGGCTAAAACATCAAACAAATCTACCGTAAAAACATATTTAAAAGGGCAGCACCGAGTTTTGAGAAATTACTTTTGGAAGACTATGCTTTCTAGTCAGGGCTATTGAGTCGGCGTCATGGAGTCGGAGTAGGAAAACAATTTTGGGTAAGGTCGGGTGTCGTGGAGTCTGTAAAAATATACTGACTCTGGCTTAAAAATGAAAATTTATAACAATACATGGTAAATATATAATTTTAATGTAATACTTTTTTATTCTCTAGGACCAATATTTTTAGATTTGATCGACAAATTTACTCAAACATAAATTCACAATGCCAAAGAATTTTCGCACGATGGCATCTGTATTGGAGAATTTTACTGCAGTAAATTCCTATCTATGTGTCCTATCATTCTTTACCATTTTCCTTTTTCTCCCCTTTTGTGTTTTTGGTTTTCTCTTTTAGGAAGTTGCGTTGCGCTTTTCACACTCCTCCCTGATGAGTCCCGATAGAATGAAACCTAGGTCGGGGGATTGGGCGGTGACGATCAATTTTCTTTAAGAGACATCCATTACCGCTTTGTCCATTGGCAGCAGTGTAAAGTGTGAACTGTGTTCTTCTTTTCATTGTAAAGTTCATATTGTGTTCGTCCCTTTTATATGTTTCTATCCACCTTTCCTGTACCTTCTTCCAAATATATTACTGCAGTAAATTTGTAATAACTGATTAAATATATATATATATATATATCACTAAATAAACATAGCCTGTAAATTTTGTAAGAGAAGACGATAAATATGGATCTTTTTAAATTAAAACCACTAATGTACTGCTTTGAACAAAGGGCTTGAAATATATTAAGTTAAGTGTTATGTTCTACTAATCTAAGGGTCCTGGGATTGAATCTTTTCAGGGAAGAAAATATATTATTGTAAAATAGGGTTAGTTTCCTCTCAAATGTTAATCACGATTGCTATATAAAATTTGGTTGATTATATTTAATACCTCATTTTTAATTGTTACTAAACATACACCCCCTCCCCCTCCCGACGTTAACACATTTTTTTTTACCCGCTTCAGTTGTCGAATGGTCTTAAGCGTCGACATTGCAATGGAGTAGCCCGCCGGAGACAGGACGATCAGAAGTTCAAATATCGATTGGGTGTTATGAGGGTGGTTTTTTATAAATTATATTCTCTTTCCACCAAAATATAGGTACAATTCCTCTAAATTCAACCTTCCTCATTCTTAATCTTTATTGTAGTATTTAGTATGAATATATATATAAAAAAAACACTTTTTAAAAAAAATTATTCAAACTTCAATTTGGTTTTGCTTCGACTTAAAAAAAAAGGTCAAGTTTGCACACTCCTAATAAATAATATAATAATCTTGGCTAAACGGAACATAACGGAACGTTACACAAGCGTGTTCACTTCTTGCTGGCCTGAGCCGTCGTCAGCTTCTGTTTCAATTGGAGCAAGACCGTCACCTGGGGCTGCCACTCACTCTTGGGGACCCCGCTACTCTTCAACTTTCGTACCAGCTCACCCTGAGAACATTTCACAACAAACTCACTATTCGTAGAGTAGGCCAAGTTCTAGACATCTACAAAGCAGGGGGGTTTTAGTTCATCTCGAATTGAACCGAATATTATTCGCAAATTTTGAATAGATATTGAATCGAAACATACTCTAGTTAAGAAATGATAGTTACACATTTTAAAACAAGAATTTTTATTAAAAATATATATTAGGACTTTTGGTACATTGTGGGATTTGCAATGATTTAGAATTTTATGAATTTTTTTCCTATAGTTTGGTTTGATTCAAATGATCGAATTGAATAATATCGCGTTCATTATCAGTATTAATTAAGCTTCTCAGAGCCCTACTAAGTTCGGAAACATTAATTTACAAACATAATAGTAAAAAAACAAACAAGAGAGTTTTATTAAGTACTTTTCTAGTTGTTGGATCATTAAGTATAAATAAGCCTGATGTAAATTATAGCAGAAATTGTTTAAGGTCATAAAATTTGGTAATTTATTTTGTTAAGTGTTGAGTGAACTAATACATATTTAACAGCGAGGAAGCCCCAAGGTTGAATAATTAAACAATTCATAACAGAATTCTATAATATTTGTTTACTGTTACCTGCCTCAGTGGTGTAGTTAGCTAACGCAATAGTTTCGTGTTGAGCTAGACTGCCGTGGACAGGGAGATCAGGTTCGAATCTCGGTCAGGTGAACTGGGGGTGGTTTTTCCTAAATGGTTTTCCACTCTCCTTCCACACAAATGCGGGTTTACTTCCTCTATATTCAACCTTTCCAATTTCTAAACCATTAGCGTAACCCGAACGTTATACCCCTTTCCCCTCTGACTCATTCAATATTTAATAAAATAGTAAGAAGACAATAAATAATATATATAATAATAATAATAATAATAATAATAATAAAGAGGAATAGAAGGAAACAACAATGTACATATTAATCCAACAATAGTGCCAACAATAAAAAAGATAGAGTATCATTGTTGTATAAAATAGGAAGGACAAAAATAGTAGGTTAGCAACACATAGTAATTGATAATTTGATCTATAAAACAAATTCAAAATTTTGAAAAAAAAATCAATTCTTTAATCTTTTTAAGGATTCGGCGGATTTAAAAGTACCATCCATAATTAATATAACCACTATACTGTTATTTCACCTGTTTGGCAACTTCACTCTCCAGTGTTGCCACATCGCCAATTTTAACATCAGTCGATGCAATGGGACCGTTGGTAGTCTTGTTAACAGCCTGCGCTGCCACCAACTGCTTCTTGAGCTCTAGCAGTGTTGCCACATGAGGCTGCCACTCTGACTTGGCAACACCGCTGCTCTTGAGCTTACGTACCAGTTCACCCTAGCAATCAACAATCAACAATGCACGAGTAGTACAGCGATCTGCGTAGGCCCGCCAGCCGAGTTTCTACTCGTATACACGTCTTCCACAAATATTTTCTCTACTATTTTATTCACGGTGATAGTATAGCATTGAACCGGTGGCTCCATCTATCAACCTCAATATTAATTATTCAGACTGGCTAAAAGTACAGCGGTTCATTGATAGATGGCATTACAATCACTTATTACAATGGAACAATGATTCACACACACGCCAGGGGACATTCACGCAAACAAAGATGTTCAATGCACACTCAAGGGATGAGGATGGGTTAAGGTGACGAAAAATTGTTATGTTATTTCCCGCAATACTGACTCAATCGCAGATTATTATTTTTATTTGCAAGTTCTATTGTGTGTTGCAGGGTGTGCAAAGATTAAAAAAAAAAAAAACGTCAGCGTTGAAGGTCAAATCTATGCTTCAACTAAAACAACCGCGATAATCTTTTAAAATCTCGATATTCATCATAAATAATCATCTTTAGAACGGATATCGCACAGTGTTTTAACAAAAACGAACTGTGGTGAATTTAGATTAAATATATCACAAAGTTAACCAAATAATGTTAGTATAAAGGAAGTACAATGGCTGAGATATTTTAAAATATAGAAAATGAGTAAAGACCAAAGAATAAAACTTCTTAGAAAAAAACAAACAACAACTTTAGAATTAATGTCTTCCTTTTGGCTAGGAACGTTCCACAAAATGATACATAAATAAGACCCTGTCTGGGTGGAAGTAGGTACCTGCTGAGCCACGGCCTCCTCTAATTTAGTGACCACCTCCGTCCCGCTCGAAACACTGGTTTTGTTTGGAGAGGCAGACTTCTGCCTCCCGGAGAATTCCAACTTTAATTTGTCGATGAGTGCGGGCTCTATCTTGCTGAACAGAGGCGACGGCTGAAACACACAAGTCCATAATACTGACATCCATTCTATCGATCTATAACTGGGGTTTGCAAAATACACTTTTCAATCAGAAGCTAAACCGAAAAGAATATGAAATATACTTGAAGCCGTTCCAATGTTCAAATATTTTTTTTGTTAGTTAATTGTTTTGTGTTGGAAATAATATTTAATATTATTTTGTGATTTTTTTTTAATATCCCAATCAAAATAATTGATAAATAAAGTTATTATCACAACATGTAGTTAAATTACTTCAGATGTTTTCGTAAGAATATTTAAGAGAAACGTACACAACAGAACGGAATGGTGGTAATTAAACATAAATGAGCATCAAATCTGTTATTTTGATTGGTAGAGCTTTGTAAATGTTGAAGTAAAGTCGAAGCTGATTTGTATTTCTAATTTAAAGATTAGTATAATGTTTTTATTTTGTAATTAAAAATGTAAAGTTTTGAAATTATAAGCATAGTTCAAATATGGACATTGAATGTAAGAGAGACTACATTGTAGGCAAATGGAGACCATAGGAATGAAGTTATCCAGGAAAGAGTAGGGGTACAGGGAGTACATGAGATAGTAGAGGAAGCAAGACTGAGATGGTATGGACATGTAATGAGGATGTTGGAGTACATGAGATAGTAGAGGAAGCTAGACTGAGATGGTATGGACATGTAATGAGGATGTTGGAGTACATGAGATAGTAGAGGAAGCAAGACTGAGATGGTATGGTCATGTAATGAGGATGTTGGAGTACATGAGATAGTAGAGGAAGCTAGGGAGAGATGGTATGGACATGTAATGAGGATCGAAAAGGAAAGAAATGAAGGAGAAAGAAGTATATAGAGGAAAACCATAAGGGAGAAAAAGAGTGGGATAGAAAAAAAGATAACAGAAAGTGTGCAAGTGAGAGGAGAAGAATGGAATCAATTAAAGTCAGAATAATGGTCTAAGTAAAGATAAAGATGATGTCATTTTATTAAGGTGACCCAGCCAAAGGCTAGAAACGGTCATTGATGATGGTATGAAGAGTTCAAATACGAGTCTGGACCACACGGAAGCTGGCAGACAAATAACAACCTTGCCCAGTTTGTGTCCCGGAGGCAGAAGTCTGGTCACCTCCCCAGATATGAGAAAGACGTTGTCCGGCGCTCCGAGCTGTTCTTGCATCGTCTTAGCACTGGCGGGCATGTACGGACTCAGCAATATCGCTAACAGACACGACAGGTTACAGCAGATCCCTATTACTGTACTGGCTCTTAACCTGAAATAACAATAATTACTAGCAACATCGAAATAGCTCAAGACAGGTTTTTATCAATAGCAAGTTAAAAAAAATTAAATGGTTTTCGCTAGGGGTGTGCCAAGGTTCGAATAATTTTACTTTTTTTGTATATTTGTTCACTTTGACTTTTATCTAAAATAAAATTCCGGACTCGACAACTATAAAGCTTCACCAAAATATAAAAATATTTAGTTATAATTACTAGCACCGCGTCTTACTACCCGTTCGGGTTATACGCACTTACGCTAATGTGTAATGGTAGGGTGATTGTGAGATGAAATGGAGTACCTACAGTTTAATGTGGGATCCGAACCACGGTGGAGGCCTGGCATTCCCCACATTCACAAGATGTCTTGTCAGAGGTGAAGGAAGGGTTTGGCAATCAGATAAATCTGTGCCGGGACCGAGGATTGAACC
>CABEEJ010003226.1:51523-61962 GCA_901482245.1 Timema douglasi
CTCACTCCCTTTGAGAAGGACCCAGGGCTGAGTGCCCTGCATGTATTGGTTGCCGTGTCGCGAGAGACTAACCTGTCGGCCTCACTCCCTTTGAGAAGGACCCAGGGCTGAGTGCCCTGCATGTATTGGTTGCCGTGTCGCGAGAGACTAACCTGTCGGCCTCACTCCCTTTGAGAAGGACCCTGGGCTGAGTGCCCTGCATGTATTGGTTGCCGTGTCGCGAGAGACTAACCTGTCGGCCTCACTCCCTTTGAAAAGGACCCAGGGCTGAGTGCCCTGCATGTATTGGTTGCCGTGTCGCGAGATGCTCAGGATGTGTCTGATACCGTCACGTAGTCGTGCGCGCTGCAGCGCATCGATGTAGCCCTTCACCTCCCGAGACACTAACACGAGCAACCTCATGTCGGAGTCGTCGGGGGACATTTCCGGGACAACGCCGTCAAAGTTCTTCTCGGCAAACATGAGTGCCCTGACGAAAACACAGTCAATTGTTCGGTAGTGTTCTTAACATCCCAAAAATATATCGTATAATAAAAAAAAACTGAATTTGACTAGGGCTATTTTTGCCACCAGACTGACAGCGATATTTTGTTGAAGATCTTGCCGAATACCGAATCAAACTCTGACAATATAAGCTGCTGTTACACTACAAAATTAAATTATAAATGGTGTTCATTGTAACTACCTGTCACTATTTTATTAATTGCATTTAAAATGTGTATGAGTTATATCTCGAGTGTTTGAATGAACCATAAGACAATCTAAAGCAAGGGCCAGCTCAAAAAAAACCCTCTATAAACTGTATATTTACTTTAATATTCCAGTCTTGAGATCGTCTCGAATTGAAAAAATGGTTCTTGCACATCCCTATTAAATTGTATTATACAGATATTGTACATTACATTCTTAGTAAATATATTAATAAACATAAAAAATAAGCATGATAAAAAACTTAAAATGTGCTGTTGCAGCTATTTGCTAGAGGAGGAAGTGAAAGGTATATGTGTGTCTTAGACCTCTTTAGCATAAATTCAAAATGCTAAGAACTCAGAGAGCAACGCTCGAGGTCCACCTGTTGACGAAGTTGCCGAGATTGTTGAGAAGTTCCGAATTGTTCTTGGTAGCGAGGTCGACCCAACTGAAGTTGGAGTCTTGCGACTCTGGCCGGACGTACAGCAGATAGAACCTCCACACATCCGACGGGATGCCTGTGTCCCGGGCGTCCGTCCCAAACACACCCACCCCTCGAGACTTTGAGAATTTGCCATCCTCGTAGTTCAGGTATTCTGAAAAACACATTCATGCGGGGCCTCGCTTCATATATCACTGACGTCACCCACAATACTACATAGTAGCTACCAGCATTTATGTATTCTTGGGATATTCCAGGAGTCTTTGAACGCTTTTGACTAACTAGTTTTTCAATTAAAAGTGAGATGGAAGTCAGTTAAGGAAAATATTTTTTCGGTTTTTATAGCAAAACTATTTTTCTTTGTCAAAACAAATCAAACGTTTCTCCGGTAGAAACATAAAGTTTAATTTCTTCACAAACTGTATTATTATTATTCAAAAAGTGAAAAGAGTTTATGCTTAAAAAGGTTGGACATTTAATGATTTTTGTGCAAATATACAGTTCAAGACACTTCTATCACCTCCCTAATGATAACTCGGGTGAACACACTCATCGCGTGTCCCTACCTGTGGCCATGAGGTGCTCCAAGAGCGTATGTCCTTGACCAGCCCCGAGCAGACACGACGGGAACATAACCGAATGGAAAGGGACATTGTCCTTAGCCATGAACTGGTAGAGAGAGACTGGACTTTGTTGTGCCGGCTGCCACCAAAGGCGCCATTGATCCGTGTAACACGCCGTGATACTCAGGTACCCGATGGGCGCATCGAACCACACATAGAATACCTGATAACATTTGTCATATTTCTTAAGACACAATTTAGTTGAAAACAAATACAATAACATTTCCTAAGAAGGAATACTCACAATATTGAGTCTTTATGGTTTTGATTGGTATAGCAAGAATACTTACCCACAAATAATGTTAAATAAGTTTATTTTTCCTTTTTCTTTAGTTTTATCACTTTCCTTTATTATAAAATTATCTAGCCATTGGGCCACCTCATTTTTAAACATTTTATCCACAAATAATGTTAGGGAATAAATTGTATCACTAAAATACTTGTCCATTTGCTGCCATCTTTAAAATGCAATCCTATCAATCAGCCGCTGAAAGTCCGCCTTCCAGTCCAACCAAGAAAAACAGTTTATCTGTTTTTCATTTGGCCGTTAACCCAGTGATAGTACCGGGTAATATTAATTAATTGAAAATTCAATTGCATTGATTTAATTTGATAATAAATATTGTATATAATTAAATCGTTTTTAATTATAAGTTGAGTCAAGAACAGAATCTTACTAAATCGAACATTGATTGATACTACGATTGGACAGACTATATCTTAAAACAGAGTGTACATTTCATAACCGTGTCCGGCTACATTTTATACAAGAGTGTCCGATTTACTCGGCCCACTTCGGTTGGACTGTCATGAAACAAACATTATATCCCTACCCTTCTTCACCTTGTTTGAATTCACGCCAACAGGGATCCGACAAACTCACATTGTGAAGAAGGTACGCAAAGCTTATTTGTCTCTCATCCCTGTCGGTTAGGTTGGCGACAATGGTTTGTCACCTTGGTAATCCCCCACAGGAAAAGGAAACTTACTACATGTCCATTCCTCAGTCTTTAAATATTACCAACAAAATGTACCTCTCAACCGTACGAACCTGAAGAAATTGCCTGCGGCAGTGTAAATTGTGTTCTGTGTTTATTAGTGTTTTATCTAAACAATGGCTAGTCTAGTATCTCTCAGGTCAGTGTGTTGGCAATCAATTTGAATATAAACCATGATTTAATATAACCTGAATAATATTTCATTTTGCTGTGTTGGCTATTAAAAAACTTTGATTATCCTAGCCGCCCGACACCTTGGCTCAGTTGGTAATGTATCTGCCTAAAGAGATGAGTGTCTCATGTTTGATTCCAGAGACGGCTGAAAATTTATAAATGGTGAAATATGGGTTTACCCTTTCACATTAATAAATTAATGGCCGGGGACAGGATGTTGTGGCTGTCCTAGTCTTTTAAGATAGATTATAAGGCATATGAAGCTAAGACAAACCTAGCAGGCCAGTAGTGGGAAATATATAGCTTGGATAAAAAACCGACCTGGCCGTAGGCTGGAAACGGTAAAATAAAAAAAATAAAAATAGCCAACGAAAGAGAATGAGGTAAATGTAAAAACATCCATACGAGAAAAAATAAAACCAACACCGAAAATGACTGGGATTCAAACCCTGATTTGAATTATTGCAAGCGTGCCAGTGATCAGCTATACTCTGCTGGCGGTTTCTGATGTAGATTTCTGTGCTGCGGCATCGAGACAACTTTCAGTCCAGTTTCAAACGGTTAACCCGGTAAATCCCTGGTGCCGATGCAGGTACTGTACCTTGTCTGTGTACCCCTCCAGAGGTACTGGGATTCCCCATTTAAGGTCTCTGGTGATGCAGCGAGGTTTGAGTCCGTCCTTGAGCCAGGAACGGGTGATCACTCTGGCGTTATTAGACCAGCCGTTACATACGCTTTCAACCCATGTTTGTAGCACCGGCTCTATCTAGACAAGACATTTTAAATTAGGCTTTAGTTACAGTTCTAATTAGTTGCTTGGAATCATAGGTAGGTAATGTGAACAATACAGGTGTGAAGCTTCGAAACTTTGATTTCAGCTTACCCCAAAAACTTTAAGATAAAACACATTTAATGTTTCTTTTTTCTTATTTTCTGAAATTAATGTTTGTTTTTTAAAAAAAATCTTAAAATAATTAACACGATTTTATGATAATATCTTAATTTATCATTTTAAGAAGAAAAAAAAACATTGATAATTAATGTATTTTGTCTTAAAATGATAAATTATTATGAATGAAATATAGCATTTGTAAGTTATATTTAATACCTAAGTTTTCAAAATCATGCAAAGTATGATATTTTTTTTTTATAAAACATTAAACTTTTTTTTTTTAAATATACAAATTTCGATTCGGCCTGAGGAATATCTTGTATTATTAGATTCAACTTCACTTCAAATTGAAAAAGTGGACTTGGCACACGCCTAGTAAATACATGGAGCGGATAAGAGCAAGTGTGCGAGTGAGTAAAGAATGGACGAAAGGGAGGGAGGGTGGTGGGGACATCCGACGACGAGTTGTTTACCTTGGGTAGATTCAAGAAGAACTGGTCCGAATGTCTGATGACGGGCCGTTGTCCGCACACCTTGCACCTCGGATTCCCCAGCTCCGTGGCATTGATGAGATGACCGCAGCCGTCGCACTGATCCCCCCTGGCGTCTTCGTAGCCGCACTTTGGACATGTTCCCTCGACAAACCTGTCGGCCAGATACCTGCAAATAACAAATGCTTGTAATACTCGCATAGAAAACGATGTAGCCAACTGTCAGCAATATCATAATGGGAGACTGGATCTAGTTTCCAACCCAGAGTATTATTATTATTATTATTAGCACCGCGTCTTACTACCCGTTCAGGTTATACGCACTTACGCTAATGTATAATGGTAGGGTGATTGTGAGATGAAATGGAGGACCTACAGTTTAACGTGGAATCCGAACCACGGTGGAGGCCTGGCATTCCCCACATTCACAAGATGTCTTGTCAGAGGTGAAGGAAGGGTTTGGTAATCAGATAAATCTGTGCCGGGACCTGGGATTGAACCCCGGCCGCCAGCATAGAAGTCTGACACCTTACCCCTAGACCGCCAGGTCACCCAACCCATAGTAGGATTTTGGAAAATACTAGGGATGTGAGGAGCTTCAAATATTCATTCCCTTCAACTTTACCTCAAAAGTAAAATTCTGATTTGATAATTTCGAAACTTCGTCAAAAAGCGTATTTAAAGTTAAAACAAACATTTATGGGTTTTTTTTTCATTTTTTAGTCTATACATCATTGTTCAAATAAAAAAACCCAAAAATAATTAAGTTATATTTTGTGATAATAAATTAATTTATTATTTTAAGACAAAATTTATTAATTATATTTGAAATATAGCATTTTGTAAATCATATTAATTAACTAAATTTACATATTTATGCATAGTATAGTATTTTTATCTAACTTTGAATTTTTTTTTAAATACTCAAATTTCGATTAAACTTCGCTTCAAATTGAAAAAGTGGATTATACACATGCCTAGCGAAAAGTTTTTGAAATGTGAAAATTTGTTAGTTATTTGAAAACAGGAAATCATATAAAAATAATGGGGAAAACGAAAAATAAGCCATATTAAGGATATGAGGATTGGGTTTTATATAATACAAGTCACGGTTGGCCAGTGTGTCGTTCTAAATATTGTGTCGCTCTTTTAAAGAGTTCAGGAAGCAACTGTTCTAAAACATATTAATCAAAATGATTGGAAGTGGAGTTAGTGATCGATCATCAGAGCTTATAACTGTGATTTCGATAATATTTTCCTTCCATTTATAAAGAATGAAATATGTACAGGAAGATATATATATATATATGTGTGTGTGTTCAACTTTACTCCGCTCTCCCTTACAAAATTACCGTTTACAGTTCTCACAGAGCAGCTGCTCCATGGACTCTGTCAAGGTGAAACCCTTCTCATGGAGTCTCAGGAACAGGTCTTGGCAGATTCTGTGAAATAAACAGGACAGCTCGTCAATATCTACCAGGGGCATGGGGCCCAGGTTGAGCTAGGAGACCATCACCCCCCCCACAAACAATTTAATAATAATAATAATAAAAATAAATTGAAGGAAAACCACCCTGAGAACAGCCGACCAAGATTTGAACCCCAAGATCCTTGTTATCAGTGGTTTAATCCATTGCAAGAGTGACACCTCAGACCATGTGGCCATCGAAGCAGGTCAGATGTTTGATTTACTCCCCCTACCCCTTCCCAGCTTCTTGAATCTGACATTTTCCCGAAATCTCCAGGCTAGTTTCCTTATTGTAAACTCTGTTTGTACATTCCGCTCGCGCGTTACGCAGTCGACGTCCCGCGCACCTGGTCTGCTCCGGGGTGGTGGTGCGACCAAAGTAGTCAAAGCTGATATTGAACCACTTGTATATGGCGTCGTGGATCTTGAAGTACTTGTCGCAGATCTCCTGTGGACTCAGCCCCTCCTCCAGGGCCTTGGTCTCCGTGGCCGTCCCGTACTCGTCCGTACCGCAGATGAACAAGGTGTTGTCGTTACTCAGGCGAGAGAACCTGCAGGCACCATCGGACATTTTACAGTTAGACGAGTCGACACCATTTTATCTTAGGGAAAAAAATTATAATTAAATTTGGATTTTTAAATATATTTTATAATGTATAGTTATTATTTTTTTTAGTAGTTTTGAGTATTGCAAAAAAAAAAAATATATTTCAAGTTGAATTTTTACAAATATTCCTTCATAGATCATAATTACAAGCTGATATCTTACAATGAATTTTTTTTTGTAAAAAAAAATTATAATCAAATTTGAATTTTTAATTATAATTTATATAACTACATTTTTTTTAAATCGGACAAAAGGAGATATTGAGGGACTCTTTGATATTAATTAATATTTCAAGATTGAATAAAATTAACCAAACACAGAATTTTCGATAAAAAATAAAAAATTTCAAGTACTCAAATTTTTCGAGTTTTGCAAGAGCTTCAGAGTTGAGTTCAAGCAGCTAATAAAACTCGACTCAAGTTCAAATTTTCTAGTACTTGTACACCTCTAGATATATAACTCTTAAGGTTTAATTTATCCTAAAAATAAGTTATAATAAACTTCCGATAGTATTAAATATCTTGTATTATATTTAAATGAAGGTACAGGAAAGGTGGATAGAAACATACAAAAGGGAACAAACAAAATTTGACTTTTAAACATTGGAAAGAGGAACACCGTTGTCACTTTACATTGTTGCTAGTGGACAAAGAGGTAATGGCTTCCTCTTGAACAAAATCAAATGTTAGCACCCAATCCCCCGAACTAGGTTTCATTATATCGGAAATCATCAAGGGGGGGAGTGTAAAACGCACCACGTAACTTCCTATAAGATGAAACCCCCCAAAAAAACCACAAAAGGGAAGAAAAGGAAATATGTAAATAATGTTAGGACGTTAGATAGGAACATGTAAAAGGACGAAGGATTGGGCGATAATGATAGATTTTCTTCGAGAGACAGCCATTACCTCTTTATCCAGTGGCAGCAGTGTAAAGTGTGAACCGTGTTCCTCTCTTTATTGTAAAAGCATAATTGTGTTCGTTCCTTTTATGTGTTTATATCCACCTTTCCTGTACATATTTTCAAATATAATTAAATTACATCAGATTTTGTTCATATTAATAATCTTTTTTCGGGGAAGTCAAGTTTAAATTTTTCAAGCTTCACACATCCTATTAATTATATACCGATGTAGTCCTAGATTATATTTATGTTTTTGTACATCATCACACAAGTGTGTGCCAAAGAATCTGCTGACCTTGCAAATACATCAGCGGAAAGCACACAGCCAATGATGTTTCCCAGGTGAGGGACGTTGTTGACGTAAGGTAGCGCCGATGTGACCAGGATATTGCGCTCACCCGCCCTGGGAAGACTGAACAAACAATACGCACAATATAAAGCTCAAAGAAAGGACAACGCCTGTGAATTGAGTATTATAATCTCAGTTTCAGGTATCGGTTTTAATATGAAGTGGCCCAATGGCTAAATAATTTTATAATAAAGGAAATTGATAAAACTATAGAAAACGAATTACTAAGAGTGAATTTGATGAATAAATTCATCTAATAAAATTTACACTTAATAGTTTATTTTTTCTTTAGTTTTATCAATTCCTATACTATAATATTCTTTCCTTCTTTGTGTCTGATGAAGGCAACAATGCCGAAATATTATTTTATTTGTGTTAAAATGTGTGAGTACTTCCAATATAGAAGACAGAAGAAAGGAAGAAGATGTCACCTTTGTGCATTGGATTATTCCCAAATTTATCCTCTTTCCTTAAGTGGGCTTTCTTCATCAAATTTACCCTTAGGAGTTTATTTTCCCTTTTTCTTTAGTTTTATAAATTTCCATTATTATAAAAAAATGTTTCAAGTAGTTGTATTCATTCTACATTAGAGTGAAGGGAATTCTTCCCTCATCCGTGGATTAATTCAGGGGTATCAAACCTAAAGTGCCCAGGGGCCACAATTTAATCCACAAGTCTAGTGGTAAACCTGCATTATAATCGGTTATTTTTTTGTCAAAGTCATGCAAAAGCAAGAACAGGTATTTAATTGTGAATGAAATAAGAAGCGGTAATTTAAACAGGTTTACCCACATACCAGACCAATTTCCCGACTAAAGTATACAATCTTTGCCAAGTCAATATAATACAGCAGATGTAAAGAAGAAATTAAACATAAACATTATTTGGAACTTTCGTGAATTTTTTCCCCACACAAGTCAAAACTTTCAGTTTCTCGGCTAAAAACATCAATTTTACTATAGTAGATTAATTTTCCAAGAAATTTTGTGGGCCGCATGCTTTGGTAAGTCTAATTTGGTCCATGATTTAATTTTTTATTTTAAAAAAGCAAGGAATTTGCTTCGAAGCAAGTGGGTAGAGTAATTATAAAATTTTAAGTATGTACTCAACATTAGTGCCTTAGAATGCGCTTATAGTGAACGTGGAATCGCGTGGATTTCACCAGATTTTGCTTATTATTAAGAATAAATCATCAGCCATGGTTCAGGTAACTTAGTCTCAGAATACAAGCCACTATCTGCTAATTCGTAACCAGGATTTAAACCACAAACACTCCATAATGTGAGAATGGCGATAGCGTTACACCTAGCAGGTGAAGGGAGGTGTATACGTACACAGGATGAGTCCTAGGTTTGGGAGTAGGTCTCCTGGCGGCACCATGCAGCCACGCCTCTCTGGCGGCCTCCAACTCTGCTTCCGTTACGGGAACTTCCTTCGCAAGGCCCTGCACAGTCGAATAAAACTATGTTGTAATTTGTATTAATATTAATTATTTGTTTACTGAAAATTGAGATTAACAGCCCAAAAGGTTCAATGTGTTGATCACATGATTCTCTCTCTCTGTAAATGTTGATACTATTATCAGTAACAGCGGCGGCCGATCGGTCAGAATAGCTCGATTGCGGACACGCACTATGGAGTTTTTTGATAGCCATTTTAATATTCTAGGTAAAAAGTTCATAAAAACATGTCTCGCAAAATTTCGGTGTCTCTACCTATATTCAGTCTAATTCAGCAATGAACACACAAATGAATAAGTAAGAAAGTTAACAATATGTGACACATGTCATCTTAACATAAATAGCAATAACGAAGAATGAAAAGCAGTTTTAAGTGATATAAAATATATTGGAACAAACTACAACTAGACAGGAATACTAAAAGTGAAGCATGTCCAACCCGCGGGCTGACAACTCAATACTTCCAATTACAGAAATAAACAAATTAGTCTTAAGTGGCCGACTTAAATGACTGCTAGTTCCATTTCTAATTTTTACATATTTTCTTTTAGATTAATTTCTTGTATAGTGTTTCTTGTTTAATATACGGCAGTATTTGTTAAAATTTAGTAACTATTCATTCATATTTTATTTATATTTGGCCATAAACTTCACATATGACCTCCGGCCAACTCTTCAAGGAATTATGCGGCCCGCAGTCGGGAGGAAAGGTCGCACATACCTGAACTAAACGGAATAATTTACGCACAAAGAGCTACCTCACAGAGTGTTGAGTGTTGACAACATTACACTACAGACACTTACACAACATAAACAACATGGTTGAAACACTAAAGACATGTTAGATAGCACAACATTTCCAACACCAGGGAGACGACGTATACTTACATCATCTGAACAAATATCCTCGGTTAAATGCTGCGATTGAAAAAAGAAATGAAATCCATTAACACAAGTTCTCGTGGGGAAAAGAACACAGTAGGTACTTATGTCACTCTGCCACAGAGTTTTTAAACTAAACTTAGTCTGAAGAAACGTCCTGCAGCAGTCAAGGTACTTCTTAAAATATGTTTGTGTTTTTTTTCAACCATTTTTACTCCAGTATCGCTCATATTAGTGCACCCACTGTATTAGTGTGGCTTCCTACTTTGAACAGAGATATTAAGTTTTGCTGCGCACTTCATTACAGATTTTAAGTATTATAATTATTATTATTATTAGCATCGCGTCTTACTACCTGTTCGGGTCATACGCACTTACGCTAATGTGTAATGGTAGGGTGATTGTGAGATGAAATGGAGGACCTACAGTTTAACGTGGGATCCGAACCACGGTGGAGGC
>CABEEJ010003226.1:64895-87233 GCA_901482245.1 Timema douglasi
GGGGGGGGGCGGGGAGGTAGAAGGGGGTATTAGCACATGGGGCTACAGATCTACAGATCATTTTAATAAATCCCTTATGTCAACGTTTGATATTAAATTTCCTGGCCACCAATAATTGCCAAATAATTACCTAGCAAGAAAGATGGCATCCACAGCTTCACCTTAGAGACTCAAAGTGGTAACATTTTCTATCTACCTCATCTATATAAAATAAAAGTTAAAAATGAGAGTTTATTTAACTGTTCGACAATAAGAGGAAATATTAAAATCTTGTCTTTCACATAATCCCTTTCTTTTTTTACTACAAGAATTCTTCAAATATCACAGAAGGTTTAGATTAGACCTAGTTAGTTCGTGAAAGGTAATTTTCCTCGACACACAATCCTTTTCTTTGAAAATAATTATTTGTAAGCTTACACCGTCGATAAACCGTTTTCCTTCAAGGGCGGCATCCAGTAGCATCAACTTCTCTACGATGTTGTTTTGGACTGACGTGTCCAACTTTGTTGTCAAATTGGATATGCTTGCGACAAGGGGCTGAAAATGTGCAAACAGATCAGAATAAAACTTGACACGTTTAATAGTTATACATGATATTTATCATGCAAAAAATACTTTTAAAAATAGATTACTTTATTAATCATGTTCATTACAATACTCTTTTCTATCTATGGGCATGGTAAATTTAAATTTTAAACCTAAAATTTACATAACTATATAGGCCTATAGTTTCTTAAGGTTCAAGTTTTGAGACTGCCTCAGTTGTAATGGAAGATATGGCCAATCAACATTTTGAAATTTATGTAAGTAGAGTTGATTTATTTATTTATTAAAATAAACAAATATTTATTTATGTATTAATTGATTTGTCATTTTAATTTGTCTGTAAAAGTGGTCATAAAATATTGATATTTTGGTGAAAAAAACCTACACACTTAGGCCTATATGATCTATATCAGGGGTTTGACAACCTTCTTTATGTTGCGGGGCCATATGGGTTCCAAAAAAAATGGATAGGCCAGTTTGGAAAAAATATCAAACACAATATTCCAACTTTATTTTTCTTATAAAGTAATTGATCCATTTTTATGAACACAAATTATTTGTTTGTTAAATCTTTTGTGGGTCATATAAAATCAGTCGGATGGCCCGATCCAGCCTGCGGACATAGGTTGCCGACCATTACTCTAATTAATGAGTAGGCTCTACTGTCCTCTAAGATAAAAGTTGAATTAAAAAAAAAGTTTCATTACTGGTAATCAAGGAAGTTTAAAGTTGCTTATAAAAACTTAATGTGCTTGATATGAAAAGTGAAATACGGTCTAACTTGTAGTTGCGCGGCCTCCCACTCAAGCCACTGATCGACTTGTACCTCACGGCCAGGGTGCGGTGGTAAAACTAGCCTGCTCGCAGCGTTTGTCGAGAACAAGCGGCAACCAGACTCGGTTTCAAGAACGGGCAGCCTTCTCGGTGCCTGGAATCTATAGTCTGAAAAACAAACATTATTTCTCCGGCGATGTAACTTGGACTAAAGTTCAACGGCATAACTTGAAAATACAAAGTAAATATATGCATCAGAAAACGGCTCCCAAAGTGCCACTCTTGGGTTTTCTCTTTATAATTTCCAGAAAAAATATTTCTGAAATAACTGCAAAAAAAAAAAGCCATTACGGGTTTAGATGCGATCACCGATAATGGCATATTTATTTTAAATGGCGATTAGTCCTCTGTATCTCTCACAAAAGACTAGGCCTTTAAAAGTCACATTTAATCCAAGGATATGTGGGGAATTATACTTAGTAAAACTAGTACACTAGTGGGAGGGGACTCAATGAGCAATTAGTCGCTCAAGAGAGAACTACTCAGCGTCAAGTATTCTGATTATTAAGGATTATACGTTAACCCTACATTAATTTTTTCTAACAAGGGCATAAGAGAAGTTGAGAAAGATAATAATAATAATAAATAATATTTAGCACCGCGTCTTACTACCCGTTCGGGTTATACGCTTTAAATACTAATTACTCTAATGGATTAGGAATTGGGAAGGTTGAATTAGAGGAAGTGAACCCGCATTTGCGTGGAGGCAGAGTGGAAAACCATTTAGGAAAAACCACCCCCAGTTCACCCGACCGAGAGTCGAACCTCGATCTCCCCGTCCTCAGCAGTCGAGCTCGACACGACAAGCGCGTTAGCCAACTACGCCACCGAGGCGGGTTTGAGTAAGATAAACATTAATTCAATTGACCTTATACTTACCATCAATCGATACTATATTTAATTCCAGCTTCTCACCAACATAACTAGCTGCAATAACTATCTTCAACGAAGCCGGGTTTCCTTCGTTTGTATACAGTTTCATTTTTATTTTTACTTTACTTACAGTAAAATCAATTAATTGAAAGAAAATCAAAGTACATTATTTAAACTCGAGCGTATGTGGCACATCAGATATCGCATATTTTTCATTAGAGAAACACATGTGAATAGGCCTACCAATGCAGTATTTATTAAATCAAACCCCAAAAAGTTCACTAATATACCTCAATTTACGGAATCTATTACATTGTAATGGCAAATATATAGATAGATGCTTATTGAAAAATCAAACTATCCAAGTCATTTCCGATGACACCATGCGTCCAATCGAGTTTCAAATGCATTTACAAAAGTTGACATATTGTTAAAGCGTATCTGAGCCGTGGATCAAAGGTTCAAAGGAGCCACTGGAACTGCAAATATAATGGCACCTAAGGAGCTGCCTCAGTCAACAAGAAATTTGCCGCGTAGAAGTTCAGCTCTAACGCGATATTAGATTATACGATATGAGTTATTTCAAAATACGGCTCAAATAGTTCATCCAGCCAACAGAGAGTTATAGGATGTAACTAATAATTACTAGCGCCCACCTACTAATAACATTCTAATTAAATTTAAATCACTTTGTTATTTACATTTTGTTTGATTGGATTCATATTATTGATTAATATTTTCATAATCATATACTGTACAAGTCTAACGTTTTTAGCCAAATATAAAAAAGGTCCCCTTAATTTATGAATGTTTTGAGTTTTGTTTTAAAGCTACCTTGGAAAAATAAATATTGTCAAGAAAGAAAAGTAGAACTTTAATAACAATTTTGATACGTAAAATGGAAAGTAGGTAAGTGATTATTATATTAGAATAATTACTAATAGTTTCTAAAACAACAAAAAACATAGCATGAAGCAGAGGCGCGTATGGGAAAATTTATGAACTAACTGAATACATGACCTATGGTATTCTTAATACTAAGTTTTGTAGTCTTCTAAGGTGGGTGGACGCTTTCTAACCGGTCCTTTCCTTTATCTCTTTGGTGGGAACATACTTTAAAGCGTTCTTTGCTACTCTTAAATCTGAACTTATTTATTAGCGGTAAATCACATATCAGTGTCAAACGCAACTTAAGAGTGATTCTATGTTAATCGATTAAATGTGAATAAATCAACTCATTAATATAAAATATGTAGATAATATACAAAACATTGTTATCAACTGGCCATTGGATATACTGTTGACTAAACTAGAAACTCATCGGGTTGGCCATTTTACAATCTCTACAGTAAGTGTTTTTTGTCATATTTTAGGCATAGCTAATTTATAAACATTAAAATCACTCTTCTACTATAAAATGTAATGAGTTATATTATAAATGAAGTAATCAGTGCTAAGTGTAGAGCCCTTCTTAATAAAAATTGCATTTATAGTCTTAGAATTAATTTTATAATGATTATGAAATGATGAGTTTCTGAACCAAGAGATTATAATCATCAGACCTAATTAAACTTAATTCCTCTTTAAGAGAAATCACTTCATTTGGAGGAAGCGTTTATTTCACCTAGCTGGAAATTGAACTTTTAACCATTACTATAGTATGATTTTGGTAGGAAGAACAGTAGAAGTTAGTTACTAAAGTTACTAAAACAATTTTAATACATTCATACATCAAGTCATGTTATCTGCGATTGTCCCTTTTGATAGATATTATCAAAATCTATAAAATAACACAAATAAAATAGTAAAATGTTATCAATATTGGTCGCAAATAAATAAATTTGAATTTTCCCTACTGTTCTTCCAACCAAAATCAAGGTATACCTATGCAGACTACTAAGTTAAGGTTTTGGAATGTAATAAATATTTATCACAACATATTTCTACCTGTTAAAGTTGTACACATAAAATAATAATAGGGTTGAAATGAGGAAGGAAGCATTTTAGAAGTGATATAGCCTACCTGAATTTGTGTGAGAGTGGGAAACCATTATGTAAAAAACTTTAATAGACCTGACCAGACCCTGAAATCAGCAGACCAGTTTAACATGATAGTGACGCCTTATGCCGGGATCACGATCAACTTAACGTAACTTAACGTAGAGGACCTCGTGTGTTTAAATGGAAGCGATACGATGCAGTTAACTTAACGTAAGAGATGTCCTGGGAGGTCTTTCACTTTAAGTGAATGTTACTTGAAGGATATCAAGTGGTCTAGCCAGCCAATCATTATGCGAGTTACGTCAACAGGGCTATTTAGTAATTCATTTGTTGGTATTATGACCAATGTTTACTCTTTAGCGTAAGTTCTAGTGATCAGACATTGAAACAAAATAATTGAACTAAAATAGGGAACTAAATTTATCAAAAAAGTTTAATAATAGATATTTATTATATTGATTGAAAACTGTAAACATTCACAGATCATCACTTTACAAATAGTACGAATTACAGATCATACTTGAGAAAGAAGATGTTTGGATCGAGTTGTTATGTTAAGTTGATTGTGATCCCGGCATTAGACCGTTCAGCCATTGAAGCAGATTGTAATAAATAGATGTAGGTTTTGTCAAACCCGAGTCTTCTTTAGAGCAAGTTGTTTGCCAGTAACATACCTTCTGGGATTAGGGGTGTGGGGCTTACCTGTGTATGCTACTCATTTAGTATTAAATATACAGTAACTTTTAAGGGGGTCAGTTCATGTCAAATCAACCAATCACTCAACCTGACCATTTTGTATTTAAATTAAATTTTTACCAATTATTCTTCCCTTAAAAGTGACCACAAATATATTTTTTAAGATTTTTTTATGTCCCAGTTTTCAAGAAAACGATTTTTGAAATTTCAATTAAAGCAGATGTTTTCTCCCAAGCCATATTTTTAAATTATCATTAGGCCTATCTCATGTTCCATTGGCGCTAGAATTGTTTTTTTGTCTCAATTTTTTCAATTTGAAATGGGCTTCAACCCCACATACAACTTGGCACACTTTTAACAAAAAGAAATTTCTCCCACTCATTCAAAAAAAAATATTGAAAAAGTAATTGTTTTTTTTAAATGTTGAAAAAAAAAAATTTAACTATTAATTATCTACAAAACTGAAAATTTAAAAATTGGATGCCTATGGATGGGATCATGAGTTATGATGAAAATTGTAGTTCAAGTAACAAGAATTTCAGCCTGGCGTTGTCTTAGGATGCCTCTCAAAAAAAGATATAATACTTTTATAAAATTTTCTTGGACAGTTTTAGCTAAAATCATTCCTTTAATAATTTGAAATGAATTTTGCTATCATTAAGTTTAATCAAAATCACTCGACAGTTCACTGTGAAATGGTAGAGTAGCTGTTTCTCTCCTTCTCTAAATGTTTTCGTTGCAAGCACTTTCACTTGTAGAATGAGCACAAAGAGTCATGTGGCGCCCAACTGTTTGTCTCTCCACCAGCCTAATATTACCCCCCACCCCTTCTTCCATCCCTTAGGCAAGCCACGTTCTACAACCTCTCATGTCAGAATCAGTGGTGTCAATAAGTGGCTCTTAGTGTGTTTGCAAGTGTTCATTTAAATGAGTTTTGATTTGATGAAAAAAAAATAATTTTTTAATTCAACTTTACTGTAAAGTTCATTATTTTATTTCCAACTAAATACTTTTAATTTTTAGATAACTTAAAAAAAAAAAAAATTTCCTTGACTGGTGTGGTTTAATGTGTGACTTTGTTACATTTTGAATGACATTCAAACTAATTTTGGCATAAAAATCAATTATAGGACTGAGTGAAAATGGAAGAAGCAGATGTATCTAAAAAAAATTCTTGAGTGTTTACTGTTGTAATCCATTTAGTAAATATGGGCATTTTTTTTTTTTTATAAACTTAAGAACAGGTAATGACAATATTGCGAGTCACTCCAAATTAATAAGCTCTAGAGATAAGATTTGTGACATCTGTCGGAAGGCTGTTCTTAAATTACCTAAAATTGATGAAGAGGAAATAGCCTCACAATCCTCAGAGAATGAGGATGACAACAATGGTACAGAAATAATTGAAATTTCAACTCCACAAAAAGAAGAAACCTTAGGTGCTGTGAAGAGGAGTTTGACTGTTCTTGGTGAAACTCCCATTTAAAAAAAAAGTTTATCAGAGAAGAAATATCCTGAGGAAAAGTTAAAAAAAAAGTTACTGAAGCTTTCAGAACAAAAATTTTTGATATAAGCCCAGAAAAGTTCATCTGTAGAAACTTGCAATGCCAATACTGAAATTATAGCTCAGCTAAAGGAAAAATTTAACTCCACCACAGACATAAGCGTAAAGATGCAAATTTTAACAACTCTGCCTCAAAAATTGGACATTAAAACAAATCAAAAGTGAATTTTCTGTATCAAATTTTATAGCGAGAAAGGCAAAAATACTTTTCAAGGAAAAAGTTATAATGTCATCACCAAATCTGCGGCCAGGGAAAACGCTACATCCAAGACACTTTTGCATTAGTAAAAGAATTTTATGTAAATGATGAAGTTAGCCGTCACATGCCTGGGAATAAAGATTATGTCTCAGTTAAAATAGATGGGAAACGAACTCATGTTCAAAAAGGTTTGATTCTGAACCCTTTAAGAGAGGTTTATGTATTGTTCAAAGAACGACATCCAGAGTGTAAAATCGGATTTACAAAGTTCTGTGAGCCTCGTCCAAAGCATTGTGTCCTCTTTGGATCAAGTGGCTCACATTGTGTGTGTGTTTGTATGACGCATCAAAATGTAAAATTAATGATGGCTCAATGCAAAATGCCCGAGATGTATGATGGAGAAATGCCAATAAAAACATATATAGATTTGATATTTAATATTATCTGCAGTGAACCAACAACAAAGTGCTATTTTAGTGAATGTGAAGATTGCTTTGAGCAAAATTGTATTGAGAATGTTACATTTAAACAATGGTTGCAGATAGAGAACAGAACAACAATAGAAATTATGACAAAACCAACTCAGGAAATTTTGGTTTCCTTATTTGAAAGTATGCCAAAATTACTGCGCCATTCATATATTGCAATACAGCAATCAGCATATCTGGGGAACCTCAAGGAAAACCTCCCCCCAAATGAGTATTTAACTTTATATATGACTTTGCAGAAAATAATTCTTTTATATTGCAAGACTCTGTACAAGGCTTCCACTGGAACAATGCACAAGCGACAATCCATCCTTTTGTTGTCTCTGACTATGTCACATGATACAGTAGCTGTACACCTCTTTCAAAGAGTATTGATTGATTTCTTGAAGCAAACATTCCCCACACCACCTGAAAAAATACATTATTTCTCAGAAGGAACTGCATCACAATATAAAAATAAGTCCAACTTTCTCAACCTTTGCTTTCACGAAGAAGACTTTGGCATAAAAGCAGAGTGAATTTTTTTTTGCCTCCTCACTTGGCAAAAATGCCTGTGATGGTGTGGGAGGGACTGTAAAACGACCGGCTGCCCTGGCAAGTCTACGCATGGTATACACCTCGCCAGCTTTATGATTGGGCCAAAGATAATATACCAAAAATTAACTTTTTGTATTCAACCAAAGAAGATTATGAAACAGAAAATACATTCTTACAACCAAGATTAAAGAATGCAAAAACAGTCAAAGGAACCCAACAGTTGCACAAGTACATTCCAATTGAGAGTAAAACTAGGCTGAAAGTTAAGTATTACAGTCTGTCAACTGATTCAAGAGAAGAAATACTATCTGTTGAAGAGGAAGACAACCTATTGGAGATAAGTGACATTGTTGGATTTGTAACTTGGCCAGTATTCAAACCATTGGTGGTTGGGGTGTGTTCTTGGTGTAGAAGAGGAAGACATCGAGATCAGTTTTTTAGAGCCATATGGACCCAGTCCATCTTTTAAATACCCTCGATTCACAGACATAATGAGTGTTAATAGATTTGACATAACTAAAGTTGATACAACGACACCAACACCGACAGGAAGAGTGTATAGACTGACAGCAGAAGAAATGAACAAAGCAAACAATATTTTACTAAAAAAGTGTACAAAGAACTAATTTTTCAAAATTAGCAATCGACTAGATGCACTTTGCTGAAAACATTTGTGTGTACATATACATGTAAGTTCTATCTTATAAGTTTTCATACCATTCTTTACAGAGTTTTAATATGGCTAAGCCTAGTCTCTTTTAGTTGTTAGGAATTAAAAAGGCTTCCATAATTTAGATCTTATGAATTAAATCATCTTCCATACCAGAAGCTTAATATAATAATAATAATAATACCACCAACAGCATATCACGAGACTGAAAATCTTGTTACTTGCACTACAATTTTCATCATAACTCATGATCCCATGGGCATCCCATTTTGAAATTTTCAGTTTATATAGATAGTTAATAATTAAATAGCATATATTTTTTTCAAAATTTTCTAAAAACACTTAACACTTTCAATTTTTTTTTTTTGAAAGAGTGAGAGAATTTTGTTGTTGTTAAAAGTGTGCCAAGTTGTATATCAAATTAAAGCCCATTTCAAATTGAAAAAAATGAACCAAACAGCATAATTCTAGCAGCAATAGAACATAAATTAATAAGAATTGAAAAATGTGGTGCGGGAGAAAAAAAATCTATTTTTATTTAAATTTCAAAAATTAATTTCTCAAAAATGGGACAATTAAAAAATCTAAAAAATATGTGTTTATGATTGGATTTAAAGGAAGAATAATTGGTAAAAATTTCATTTAAATACAAAATGGTCAGGTTGAGTTTATTTTATTTTTTGGTTGATTTGACGTGAAAGTGCCCAACCCTTACCTTGTACCTTTTGTTTTTTTCTTCCCTTGTTTGTCTCCTTTTCTTCTCTTTTGGCTTATTTTCTAAATAGTCTGCTGCAGTAATTATTTCACCACCTGGAGCAATTTTCTTTTTGCTTTGAGTTTGGAGGAATTGCTTCACAATAGCAAGAAGGAGACTCAAACGATTGAAATGATATTTCATCGTTATATTTTCTTTGTGAGTCGACTTGTGTAACAAGATTTGATGCTTGCCCAGAAGGTCCAGCCTAGTTTATTTCATAATCATTTCCAGGGTGGTTTTCATCGGGCGCGCGTATTCCTGGCTTTTTTTAAATCATTTTGTAATGACATCCAGAGCTTGGTTTGTTTTGTATCTTTTGTAAGCGTCAGGGTCATACTTTGTAGTGTCCATCTCCCCGAATTCCTGACATCAACAGTTCTGGCTGTGCATCAGTCCAACTATAATTGATAAGCATAGAAAATTCCTTTTTGTTGATTTTGTTGCCCTGGTTGTGTCGTTGATAATTTGCCACTTTGCTGTCCCATGCGGTCTTGATACTCTTGAATACAGCCAGATCCGTAGGCTGCAATAATTTGCTTGTATGAGGAGGTAGTTTGAGGATTGTTATATTATCCTCATTTGCACATTGGATAGTTCTCTCATCAACATGAGTTGTATGCCCATCTTAAACTAACAAAAGTGGCCTTTCCGCAAAACAAAACTTCAAAAAAAGTTCTTTTGAAATAACCCGCCTCGGTGGTGTAGTTGGCTAACGCGCTTGTCGTGTTGAGCTCGACTGCTGAGGACGGGGAGATTGAGGTTCGAATCTCGGTNACGCAAATGCGGGTTCACTTCCTCTAATTCAACCTTCCCAATTCCTAATCCATTAGCGTAATTAGTACTTAAAGCGTATAACTCGATGGGGTAGTAAGATGCGGTGCTAAATATTATTATTATTATTATTCTTTTGAAATAATTGTAAAATATGTCACTTTCCATCCATCCATCCATTTATGGAGGCTGCATAGCTCATGTTCGGAAAGCTAGAATTCGCTGGGGCCGTCCACATATCCCGAACATTCTTCCCGTTGAAAACAATCAGAGGTGGAAGTTTGTCTGCGGAAGCATTGCCGTCCATAAGTACAGTTGTGCTCTCCCTTCCTGGACCAGAAGTAACTCTCGTAGAGGGGCCATTTCTCTCTCCAACGACTTTGGTTTTACTAGGGTTAACAAACCCAGATTTTGGAGAGTCTCTTGCAATTGGTCAAAATATTTCTCAACTATAAATGGATCGGTTCCTTGCCTTCTTCCTGGCAAATTCTAAAGCTCGAGTCTTTTTGATGTAAAGGTAGTATCTATTCTTAAAAGAAAGGAACCGATCCTCGCCCGATATGCCGTTCTTGAAGGGGTTCTTAATGCCATCTCTTGTATTATATTTACCTACAACCTCTATTACTTTTCTGCTCAACCACCAACCACATTTTCTGAGGATTTTTAAATTTTCTGAGAATTTTTAATCCTGCGGCTAGTTTTGGTTCTTCTTGGATAAGAATCGTGAATGGTGTTCCCTGGAACGTCTTTTTCGCCCTTCTAGTTCCACTGACATGACATTGAATAGTCTGATATGGAATTTCATTCGAGGCTTTACACACATCTTCTTACGTATATCTTGTCGCTCGATTCTACTTTCTTTTTTTAATTCTGAACCATTTTATTGTGTTTTTCTTCTCAATTATGATTTACTAAACCCTAAAGAAATAAGAATAAGAAGAATCATGCATTTCTTAAAAGCAAGCAAAAATACTTTTAAATACAAACTAAAAGTGATGAAATTAAAACAAAACCAACCGGCGGGGGAGGGGCGGGGGTAAGCGCAGCCACATCGGTAAATATTTACATTACAATGTTAGAACAAAATAAGGCACATGACATAAATCTACACATCAAAATGTTCTAGACATAAAAACCAATAGCCTAGGTGATAAGTTTCAAGACCAAGGAGGCTGCAAACTTTAGGTTTGGCGCTCTTACTCAGCGGTGAAATATAAGGTGGTTTTTTTATTCATAAAAATAAACTATTTCTTGGAAGTAAATAAATGTAAAAAAAGGGTCTTAAAAAACATCCTGTAGCTTTTATGTTGAAAGATGTGTTTATAAGGTTTTTATAGCCCGCGGCCATGCTTGCGTCGTGGGTGCACTTACCCCACTTAACCCTAACCTGAACAGGCAGTCTAAAGGCACTAAAAATATAGGTGAATAATAGTTTGGAGGCTTGGATTGTTGGCACGTTCCTTTTAGTCATATAGGTAATAGGAAACAAATTATTTTGATGGGTCAAATAGCCTCCCTTGTCGTCTTTTTCCTATTTACTTCATTCCAATCATTCTCTTTGGTATGCTCTCCTTTGCCATCCTCATTACATGTCCATACCATCTCAGCCTTGCTTCCTCTACTATCTCATGTACTCCAACATCCTCATTACATGTCCTTACCATCTCACCCTTGTTTCCTCTACTATCTCATGTACTCCAACATCCTCATTACATGTCCATACCATCTCAGTCTTGCTTCCTCTACTATCTCATGTACTCCAACATCCTCATTACATGTCCATACCATCTCAGTCTTGCTTCCTCTACTATCTCATGTACTCCAACATCCTCATTACATGTCCATACCATCTCAGTCTTGCTTCCTCTACTATCTCATGTACTCCAACATCCTCATTACATGTCCATACCATCTCAGTCTTGCTTCCTCTACTATCTCATGTACTCCAACATCCTCATTACATGTCCATACCATCTCAGTCTTGCTTCCTCTACTATCTCATGTACTCCAACATCCTCATTACATGTCCATACCATCTCAGTCTTGCTTCCTCTACTATCTCATGTACTCCAACATCCTCATTACATGTCCATACCATCTCAGTCTTGCTTCCTCTACTATCTCATGTACTCCAACATCCTCATTACATGTCCATACCATCTCAGTCTTGCTTCCTCTACTATCTCATGTACTCCAACATCCTCATTACATGTCCATACCATCTCAGTCTTGCTTCCTCTACTATCTCATGTACTCCAACATCCTCATTACATGTCCATACCATCTCAGTCTTGCTTCCTCTACTATCTCATGTACTCCAACATCCTCATTACATGTCCATACCATCTCAGTCTTGCTTCCTCTACTATCTCATGTACTCCAACATCCTCATTACATGTCCATACCATCTCAGTCTTGCTTCCTCTACTATCTCATGTACTCCAACATCCTCATTACATGTCCATACCATCTCAGTGTTGCTTCCTCCACTATCTCAGGTACTCCAACATCCTCATTACATGTCCATATCATCTCAGTCTTGCTTCCTCTACTATCTCATGTACTCCTTGTAACCCAACTCTTTCCCAGATAACTTCATTGTTAATCTTGTTTTCTCCTTGTGACAACGAGCATGCTCTCCTAGTCTCTTACATTCATTGTTCATGTTTCTGTTGTTTGGTACTACCAAGTACTACTTGTACAGCACTTCCTTACACTTCTTAATAGTAGGTGTCTTGCACACCCTACACATCCCTACTTAAAACCTTTGCACACCCTTACAGCCTTTACACACCTTTATTTATAACATCGGAAGATCGTGCCAAGGAGTTTGTACAAAACCTAATCAAGAATTTTATATTTTGGAACTATGTAAAGTGAATATTGCTCTTAGGTGTACCCCTGTGGTGTGTGGTCCCAAAAGCGAGGATGGCGTGGGCCAGCATTACTTACCCCGAACACCCCTCGACCCTCGTGGCTGCAGTCAGCACGTACTATGAGCAGGAGTCATACATGGACGTGTCTTTCATGTGCGCTGGTCTAGAGCGTGTTGAGGCCCACAGGCTGGTTCTTACCTCAGTGAGCCCCTTTATGAAGACTCTGTTGATGGAGCACTGTGGGCCGGAGCCCCCGGTGATCTCTCTCCCAGACGTCAGCCAGCACCTCCTCCGACTGGTCCTTCAGTTCCTGTACGATGGGGTCATGAAGGTATGTGACATTTTGAACGTGACTGGGTGCGCTAACAGAGCAGTTCACCTGCTTTGGTGTTGACATGGTCCACTCTTGCATTAGACTACACTGCCGCAGATGGGATATTGGGGTTCGATCCTGGTCATGGGAGCTGGGGGTCGTTTTCCTAAGTGATTTACACATTTCCCTCTGCAAATGTGGGTATACTTCCTCTAAATTCTACCTTCCTCATCCCTAACTCATTAGTATAATTAGTACATATGGGTATAACCTGAAAAGATAGTAAGACACTTTTTTCCATAAAAAATTAGTTTCTAGGGAAAATTTGTGTTGAAGATTGTATAGATTTTTATTGGGCTACTTAAATACATTTCTAAACTTAAAGAGCGCGTATAACCCAAATGGGTAGTAAGACGCGGTGCTAATAATAATAATAATAATAATAATAATAATAATAATAATAATAGCTTAAAGAATACTTATTTACTTATTTTAGAATCATGTCTTGTTACTTGTATATGTAGGCCTACTAACTACGCTAAATTGTGTTAAGGTTGAAGAATGTGGAATTTAGAAGAAATGTACTTGCATTTGTTTGGGGGATAGTGGAAAATGATTTAGGGAAAAAAAAGCTGGTTCGGTACACACAAACAGGATTCAATCTCTGATCTCGTCATCGGCAGTCTATAGTCTATTGAGAGAGAGAAGCCATGGGACCCCAAATGCGGGTTTATAAACTTTTTAACGGGTGCTTCTTGATTTTGATGACTCTTTATTTATTCCTTGAAAGCTGTTTACTAAACGAATGTAACGTTTCTGTGAAGGTGAACCAGGATGAACTGGCAGAGTTCAAGAACATCCTGACAGTCCTGGGTATCAAGGTCCCGAACGCCACCGTCGTCAAGTTGAATGAACGCATCCCGACCAAACTGAACCCTTCTTCCAAGGACCTGTTTGTCAGGAGACCCCCGAAAAGACCCAGTCCCGTGGCTCAGAGCAGGAGCCCCGCCCTGGTCGCCGTGCCTCCTCCAACCCCGAGTAAAGTCACCGACGTGGACCCCTCGGACGATCCCCTCAACGTCCCCGACTTCTACTTTCGCCCACAGCCTTCTCAGCCCGAGACTACTGACGCTACCGTCAGCTCTGCCGCCGCCTCGACGGCCACACCCGTCATCGAGCCAGGTAAGGAAACAAACGAACGAGGCAATGCAATATTCACTCTTCAAATATAGTCTCTGATAGTAAAAAAAAAAGATTCATGTTTGAAAGTAAACAAATACACCACATATACTTTTTAAATTTAAAGTGAACTCAAATCAAATATATAATTTATTCTATTAGCCAAATCAAAGATCGAATTTTTTTTTTGTTTATTTATAAATAAAACTATAATATATATCTCTCTTCATGTGATAAAAATGTTTAAAAAAGGGTAATTTCTAAGATTTTTTTAAATCAGATAAATTAAGTTATAATTAGGGCTAGGATTTTGATGACCTAAAAGTTTGTGTAAAAGGCCCTATTAAATATGGATTTATGACCCAAACATTTAAAAAAATGCTCTTTATAAAAAAAATAAAGCTAAAGAAATCAATTTCCCAACTAAAACAAGTAAACAAAAACAAATATGATTTAATGTTCCATTTCTGTGTCAAACTAAAAGTTTTTATTTTGTCCAAACAAAAAATATTCCGTACAAAATAAAACAAGGAAAAGACATTTAAATTCAACTTAAATTTTTTGACAGTTTAATTTGACATGGCAGACTTAAGAGTTTTTATTTCAACAGTCCGGAATCGCAATGCACAAGAAAAATCGTGTGCAGATTTTTGAAAGAGAATGATTTTCTATTATCTGCTAGCAATGCTTTAAACATCGAGAAGCTCCTTTCCACAGGAGCATACTTGAAATAAAATACACCGCTTTGTTCAAAATCTCACCAAGGGAAAAGTTTTTCCCTGATAGCACATCTGCAATTAAGCACAGCATTTTATATCCTTTATTATTTTTTTTAAACTTGCTCAATTTTCTTTTGCACAGCCTTTCCCATGTTTCCAGTCACATTTTTTTAGGTCATTCTCAACTTTCAATCGATTAGATCCGCTAATAGCACTGCTGACTTCTCCAAGGAAAAAATGGCACTGGGCATAAATCCAAAATTCGACTTTAGGTAGGAAAAGTTACCTGCAATTTTAGGATCGGAAAGAAGTTCCTGCGCAACTTTAATTGTGATCGCTTCATTGCTGTCAAATGAGTCAATGATCTATTTCACAACCTAGAAGTTCTCGCAATAATAGTTCATGTTTCAATCCAAGTCCCCCACCTGGTTAAAATGGGAGCCGGCGGCAAAGGAACATTCGGGGCCTCTGACTGGAATAGTGCCACTCGAGATGGCGCCTTCAGGAAAATATTCTTCACGCAGCCAATCAGCTGGTCAACTTAGTTGAGCAACTCTTGTGACAGGCATGTTCTAGACATGTTAGGTGCACCATTTTTGAGTACAGCGCTTTCAGAGCACTAGCAGCCTCTATCATGTAAGGTGCAGCATCAGTCACGAAGGATTCCATCAGGCCATATTAATCTCAAGGACCTCTTAAAGAGTTTGCTTGTTGTAGAAATATTCATTTTTACTAAATGTTCACAATTGACGAGGAAATGTTCACCAGGGCCATCTTCTTCCATCATACCTACCACTACGTTAGCTATATATTGTTTTAAAGAGTCAGTTGTCTCATCCATAGACACCCATATTTTTACATATCTTCTTCATGTTGTTTTCATAGCAACGGCTGACATAAGTTTTTCTTGGTGTGGAGGAGTCGAGCAAAGACTTCCCAGCGTGATTTTCTAAAAAGCCACTCAATCTCGGATTGTTAGCTTTGCTCACGGGAATATCAGCACAAATGAAGGCTTTGCACAGTTCTTCGTAAAATACAGAACATTTTGAAGACTCACTGTTTTGGCCAAGGAGCGTTTGCTTTCTCTCTCCCTCCCTCCCCCCATCCTGGAATCGCCGCCGACCTCGTTTGTGTTTCTCTCTCTTGAGATGCTGCTGCACAGTAAATTTCTTTTCCACGGCAAGCGTCACAAATTTTGCAATATAGTATCTGTCCATCAGTAGAGAATACTTTTTCACCATTCAGCAACGAAAAGTTTTAATTTGTGTTAGGCACTTTCTTTCACTCTAGGCATGTTGATTGTTGAAAATCACATAACACGTGTAGCGTGTAGCTTCATCCAGCTACTACCCGCTTGAAGGAAGAGACGGGGGTGGGGGGGAAGTAGTCTAACCTGGCACCACCGTCTACTATGGTGTGTACAGACATGTTCTAATCAAGGGCAAATGACTCAAAAATAACAAACGAATGACCGAAAATGATTGAAAAACCTTTAAAAACACCATATTCTTGTAAAAACATGGAAAAATACAAAAAAAAAAGGCTTAACGAAAGGCACTTTAATCAGCAAAGTTTCTTATGAAACACATTTGTATATACTTGGACAACGTTCCAGGTTTGCCAAAAAAAAAAAAAAAGATGAAAATCATCAAAATCCTAGCCCTAGTTATAATAATTACAAGTCATTTACCCCAGATTTTTTCCATATTAATATTGTGCTGTGCAATACTCTTCTCACTGGCCGCATGGTTTAACTCGCTACTCTCTCTAACAGTAGACTAGATCACCGATGATGAGATGTAGGTTTGAATATTGGTCAGATGTACTAAGGGTGGTTTTTACACACTCCTTCCACACAAATGCGTGTATGCCTCCATTGTTGAGTTGTCAAGAGCTAGGATGAGGTTGTCACAATCGCCTTACTGTTGTTCAATCTTTAATCGCTAGGTAGCAGGTTGAGTGGAGTTAAGCCTATTTCATTGCATCCGCGCAATTTACTTCATTTATTATTGATAAGGTGGTGACCTGGCGGTCTAGGGGTAAGGTGTCACACTTCTGTATTGGGGGTCCGGTGTTCAATCCTCGGTCCCGGCACAGATTTATCTGATAACCAAACCCTTCCCTCACCTCTGACAAGACATCTTGTGAATGTGGGGAATGCCAGGCCTCCACCGTGGTTCGGATCCCATGTTAAACTGTAGGTCTTCCATTTCATCTCACAATCACCCTACCATTACACAATCACCCTACCATTACACATTAGCGTAAGTGCGTATAACCCGAACGGGTAGTAAGACGCGGTGATGATAATAATAATAATAATAATACAATGAAAAGAAGAAGGTCACACTTTACACTGCTGCCACTGGGCAGAGAGGTAATGGCTGCCCCTTGAAAAACATCTGTTAGCACCCAACCCAGGTTTCATTCCGTCAGAACTCATCAGGAGGGAGTTTGAAACATACAACCAACACATCTTCCTAAAAGAGGAAACAAAAACAAAAAGAACAACACAGGAAATGGGGGTTTGGGGAGTTTTGGGCAGTTTTTTTTGAATGAGTAACAGATGAGTGGGGGTTGGAGGTGTTAAGGTGGGTGGGTTTCTACATAATGGTAGGAAAAAAAAGTCTGAAAGGCCAGACTTGCCAGCCAAACCTCTCTTTTATTTAAAAAAAAAGGGAAAGGGGGGCGAGTTTAGTAATAAATGAAACCAGCAAGGAAGACAGATGTTCTGTCACCCGAGAATGAAAGTGTTCTATGTCCAATTTTTCACTTTAGTGTAAAAGAGCATTGCAGTTTGACCTTGTGTATAAAACCAATGTTACTAGATGACAACTCGAGTTTGTATCTTCTGAGTAACTACATATTAGTCTCAATTTCACGGCACGTGTATCATACGCATTCTAAATAAATGTAAACACCAAATATCTCGAATTTAACAATTTTGGAGATAAAACACTTTCGTTCTCGGGTGACTTGTTGTTGGTTAGATTTTCGAGGTCATTTCCTTTTTGAGCAACTTCTTTGAATTTCGGTAGAAACTGTATTTCTTAAAAGGCATCCCGCTAGCTAATGGATCTCTGGTAGGAAACAAAATACTGAGGGCGTGTTTAGAGGGTGAACATTAATCAAAACTAGATTTCGAACACTGGACTACTTACATACAGTGGCCTCATGGTCTAAGGTGTTTCTCTCACAATAGACAAGACTTCCTTTGGCGGAGGAGATTATGGTTTGATCCCAGTTGTATATACTGTTCTTCTTAAATGTTTTCCCACTCTTTATTTCTCCACGCAAATGTGGTTACACTTACTCTAAATATAACCTTCCTTGTCCTTTAAACCATTAGCATAATTAGTGAATAAATGTATAAATTGTACAGGTAGTAAGACGCAGTGCTAAAAAAAATTATCTTAAGTCACTCTTCATGGAAAATATATAAACAAATTAACTGGGTCTTAGGCCTTGATTTACTTTTGTATTAACGCTATGCAATTATTATAATTATAAATTATTAATAAAATACGCCCACAATAGGTATTTTGGGTTTGTGAGAAGGGCCTGACAACACCGGGTGGGATAGAAAGGGACACGAGGCTAACATTTTTTGCAGTTCAGTAAAAATCCTTTTTTGTCAAAAATATAATTCATTCACGACCTTAGTTTACTTGAATGATGGTGACCTGGTGGTCTAGGGATAGGTTGTCGGACTTCTGTGTTGGAGGTCCGGGGTTCAATCCTCGGTCCCGGCACAGATTTATCTGATTGCCAAACCTTTCCTTCACCTCTGACAAGACATCTTGTGAATGTGGGGAATGCCAGGCCTCCGCCGTGGTTCGGATCCCACGTTAAACTGTAGGCCCTCCATTTCATCTCACAATCACCCTACCATTACACATTAGCGTAAGTGCGTATAACCCNACAATCACCCTACCATTACACATTAGCGTAAGTGCGTATAACCCGAACGGGTAGTAAGACGCGGTGCTAGTAATAATAATAATACTATATGACAGCTCAAACAGTTACTAGAAATAGTCCCTAATGTATCCATACGCGGACATCTGTCACTTTGGATAACTGTAACGAATGTGATAGCTAACCACAGTAATTTAGGTCAATATTATTTATATGTTTATTTGAGGTTCGGCAACGAATTAAAACCATGTGATTGAACGTGACGGAAACAAGTTCTTTATGAAGATGGACCCACGCGGTGGATAGTAATATTTTATTCCGTTAAATACTAACTCTTGTTTCCTACACTTTCACCTTTAGTTTGTTTACCTTATTCCCTTCCTTCCCCCTCTCCCACATGTTTTTTTAATGCTTGTTATAGTAGGCTATATTTTAGGTTGTTTTTAGTCTTGATCGAATTTGCTACGACTTCAATGATATATTTTTTCTTAAATTCATAAATTAATATGCCGTTAAAGCACACTAGTCTTGTAATGTTGAAAGAGCTTATTGGCCCAGCCCACAGACTAACAGCCTCCAGGTTAAAATGGACTGCACTCCGTGGGAGAGCCAGAGTCCTTCAAACCAGGAAATAATGGGTGCCATTAAGGGGCTAATTTTAAACATGGTTTCACTATAGAGAAATTACAAATAACCTCACCAGGTCGACTGGCTGGCTAGGTTCAGGTATTGACCCAATCCCCTCTTCACATAATCCTACCTCACAAAGAGATTACACAGACTGCACTTTTATGAGTACAGTGGTCTCTTAGTGACGAACATGTTAAATGTGAGTCGTTTAACAAATGCACATTTGTAGGGTTTTTTATCACCGAGTATTGACAATAGCAAACCCCAGTGTTGATGGACTCAACCCGACACAAGGACCAGGACCGCAGAGAAACTGGACCTGTTGTATACTTGTCTTGGGCCCAGTCCTACTCATTATGGTATTTCTTTACAACAGCCCCTTTGTTTTGTATTTGTTGATTTATAAACTTGATATGCTGTTTTTGTAGGTGTACTGACTGTATGTGCTGTACAGACTTTGTACTGTATTTGTTGATGTACAGACCATGTACTGTATTTGTTGATGTACAGACTTTATACTGTATTTGTTGATGTACAGACTTTATACTGTATTTGTTGATGTACATACTTTATACTGTATTTGTTGATGTACAGACTTTATACTGTATTTGTTGATGTACAGACTTTTTACTGTAATTGTTGATGTACAGATCATGTACTGTATTTGTTGATGTACAAACCATGTACTGTATTTGTTGATGTACAAACCATGTACTGTATTTGTTGATGTACAGACCATGTACTGTAATTGTTGATGTACAGACTTTTACTGTAATTGTTGATGTACAGACCATGTACTGTAATTGTTGATGTACAGACCATGTACTGTATTTGTTGATGTACAGACCATGTACTGTATTTGTTGATGTACAGACCCCATGCCAATGGACGATGAAGAAGAAGAAGCAGCGGCACTAGAGATCCCAGTCTCACGATCATCTGTGACTCTTCAAACCTCCTCCCCTACCGTCCCCACCGTTAACACTTCGCGCCGCTCCACACGGAGCTCCATCAAGCCCGCCACACCACAGCAGCAACCACCCCCTTCACCCGAGGTGCTCATCAAGGTGGAGAGGGAGGACGAGGACATGAACCAATCCAACTCTTCGCTCGTCAACACCAGTGAGTACCATCCCAACATTTGTTAGCACTAGCTCATGTCTCAGCACCTCGAAATACACCATTTTGAGCAAATAGAGAAATTACATTAATACTAATCAAGAACAATTAGGAAGATCATTTACATACTACTAAATTAATTTTAATAATAATGGATTATTTTTTTGCGAGATAAACATTTAAATCGTGAAATTAGATTTAGTATTCAGTAATTATATTTGCTCATATTGGGGAAAAAATATATAAATATTTGTTCAGAGAAGTTGGAAAAGGTTTATCTTTTTTTTTAACCATAATTTTGAAATCTCTGGGAACGTGACCCTAGTAGCTAAGATAAATTAATTTTTTTAATTTAAATTCTATCGTAGGTTAAAACATGTCTGGATTATAATAAGTGTAAGGGCCCTAAAAGCGATGGAGGTATTTGCAATAGGTAGGGACCAAAAAAACTGTAAAAAATAATGAGATGTTTATCAATAGCCTTACATCTTAAAAAACCCTGGTAAACTGAATATCTTGTGTCCTGAAAACGTAAAGGAATCTCAAAACTTAAAAACTAGAGAATGAAATACAAATAAAAGTAAAAAACAAAAACACAACATATCTTAGGTCTTCCAGGGCTCATCAATAAACCACATTACTGCTATTTTTCTTACCTTCTTTTTTTTGACCCTCCTCCAACCTGAGTTACGCAACTTTCCACATCATGAGGGAATGTTATTATTTCTTAAGGGGAACTTTTGCGGCACTAAAAGAGAGACTCAGATTTATTACAACTCAGAATCGGAAGTTACTCTAAATATGTTTACTAACGGTGATAACAAGAACAATATTATTTTGTCAACATTATAAAGCATAAGATTTGTTTTATATAACAATGTGATTTACTCCACCTTCTCCCCTATCGAAATAGTTGCGTTGTTTATGAATCACCCCATAGTCGATGTATCGCTTTGATGTTACCCATTTGACAGACACAAACAATCCGGTTGTTCTGTTTTAAGTAAAGAATGGTCAGGGAAATAATATTATCGTCTTTATTGCGTCATTTCTCACACTTGCTATTTTTTTTACATCAGTTACTGTTTGTTTTTTATTCAAGTCATATTTTCCACTATCGGCTTGCTAAGCCTGTAATAGCTTCGTATGTTTTATAGTTTAACTTAAGACTAGGACAGACAACATCCAGTCACCCGGCCGTTAATTTATCACCGTGAAAGGGTGAACCCACATTTCACCAACGATAAATTTTTCGGCCATGCCGAGCTCCATTTAATCTCACAATCACCCTACCATTACACATTAGCGTAAGTGCGTATAACCCGAACGGGTAGTAAGACGCGGTGCTAATAATAATAGCAGGCCTACTGTTAATTTACACACTCATTCTTAATGTATCCCCACATTTCCCCTCACATCGGCCATTGAGCAGCGATTGAGCAAGATTATGATGAAAGGATATTATAGTGGTAGCAGCCTTAATATCTAGATAAAGAGCATTTCAGGTTAAGTGAAACAATTTTAACCATACCTCAGTGCAAGAATGTACTATGTACAAACAACCACAGGAATCGCGCTAGAGTCAGCAACAGGTGAGCACCTTCATTTGAGATTAACAGGTGGTTGAAGGAGTTTGTCGACAACCCTT
>CABEEJ010003227.1:6401-87210 GCA_901482245.1 Timema douglasi
TGAACCATTGTTTTTCCCAACTCTGAGCATTTCTAAATTATAAAAATTCGCAAATTGAAAAGGAGAGTACCAGGGCAATGGGGAATGTTGAGAAAGGGGGGGAGTGAGGGGGCGACAGGAGGCTCCCAGGAAATTTTTAAAATTTGGGGCGATAATTAAGCCTTTAACCGAGCTTTTAGGCAAATGTATTTTTAAATATATTTGTTGATCCAGTAATTCTATAGCCACAAGGCTTTTTCAGTGCATTAGGAAATAACTTGAATTATTATTTATTTCAGTTTACCTGGATCTGAGCTAACTATCCAATTGAGCTAAATATATGTATCTAGATTTACAGCTATATAGTTCATATTGTGTATTTTTAGATTAAAAAATATAATTGACTTTATTACAACGGTTTCCAACATTTTGTATTTTATGACCACAACTGTACTACCTGCCACCATCGCGATCCTTTGATAGCTTGAAAGTGCTCAAATCCTAGTTTTCAAGTTTTTGTTTCACTGTATGTACCAGCCCGGACTATATATATTTAACTACACCAGTGGGATGGATAACATTAGGGAAAGTACCCTTATTTGCATGTAGGGATACTAGGATAACTACCCCTGGCCAGAATTAAATTCATTACTTCACCTTCACTAACAAACCATACGAAATGAGCGTGACATTAAACCCAAATGTCCACTAATGCTTGTTTTAATTATTATAATTGCTTATAATAATGATTATACGTGACTTATATATAGTAAAAGAGAATCAACAAACCCGGAGAGAAAGGGGGGGAGGGGGATGATTTTATGTTATGCTAGCAGTAGTAGCTTTACAAGGCTGCCACAGTATACCAAGTCAGCAAGAAACTATCAGAATGGAAAAGCCAAAAGGAACCTAAGCAGTAACTTAGTAGTTTTTAGCACTTAACAACTTACATTTATATTAGAATTTCCCATCTTCCTATAATAATTCAAGTCCTTGAAAAAGTAAATATAGAGCTAAAACCACACTCAAAACATGCTGCGACCTCCAGGTTGGAAACAGCTGCTTTATTCTAACACACTTGGAAGCAATATTTAACTAAGCTTCCTGAGATGTAGAACTCACTCGTCACTTTATCAAAAACCTAGTAATTGGGCCAGGTTTGTTTAAAACATTTTCAGCTGTAAAATAAAGCAACGAAAAATGGAATCGATCGATATTTCTACACTATTTTGATACCTGTCTATCAATGTCCTGCTTCACAACCTCATGGAAGTTGCCCTAAAATGTTAATACTGGTACGTCAATAAACTATTCAAAACATATTGTAATTTAACTTGTGATGGTGAACGGGGTTACCCTGACATTCTATGAAATAACTTATGACAAATTCAAAATCCGCACTCTAAAAAACAACATGGTTATATGAAATTTCATGCAAATCGAACACCAAATAACGAATTTAAAAATGTACGCCAAATTTGGAAATGTTAAAGGATCAGTAAAGAAATTTATATTTTGTTTAATGTAGCCTACTTAATGAAATGAAAAATTATAAGAATTGTAGACAATGTAACAAAGCCCAAAGTTACTCTCCTTCCTTTATATCTTCTTTGAGCCTATTTAAATGCTTTCATAGAACCCTATTTTAATAAATAATTAAATAAGATATATCAGCTCAATTCAAACTAGTATGGATAATTGCTAGAAAAATTAGTGTATATTTCAGAAATCAAACGCTAACCCGACCTCAACGTCCTTATTTCATCAGTCAGAGCTTCCAATAAGAAATCAATAGAATGTTGCGTATCACTCACTGCATTAATACCTTCAAAATTTAACAGAGCCCTTAATTGGCTGTACAAAATATGACAAATTGAGTCGTAAAATTGCGACAGTCTATCAGCCACGAAAGTCACAACTAAAAGCACTAAACAATAAAAAAAAACATTGGCTGACAATGCTGCTACTTCAAGCATTGCTGGCTGACTGAAATTTTTTTACTGGGCAGCTCATGTTCCCTAAAGCCTAGTATGCACTATGAAACATTTCCCCATAAGCAATGTTTGCTAACATGTTGCCCTTGTTTTAGAAAAAGTTGGAAAAGAGTTGGCCAACAGTTGGGAAACATTTGTTCATGTTGCCTTTATGTCTCCCAGTGCTGCAGCGGGGAAAACATGTTTCCCGTGATCCATTCCAAATGGGTTATTAAACAATGTTGGCCAACATTTCCGACAACAAGCAAAGTGGGCTAGTAAGTGAGATTGTTGATCTAAATTGTGTGTTTCTTTTCATTATCCTTGGACCAACCATTTGTAAAATAAATTCAAAATCTGTAGGAAACATGTGAGTGAAGTTCCTAAATTCACTACCGTCTTCGAACTTCAGTTCTGTCGGAAACTTATTTGCATAGTACGAACCATTTTGAAGCACTTTACACGCCCAGCGCTTATCCCCGTTTTCTTCTTTTCTGTCTTCTTGAACAGCTCCTAACTACATACAAGGCAAAAGCCACAACAGCATCCTCCTCAACAGACATCTTTCACTCAACTGAACTCTGCACAGGAAACCAATGTTTCATCATTGTAGTCTGGACGCAAAACATTGTGTCTTTAATGTTCGCCAACAATTTGTTTCCCATGTTGGTCCACAGCTGGGAAAAAGTTGGTGAACGGTTGGGGAAAAATTGGGCAACAGTTGGCCAACAATGTTTCCAAGTGCGTACTAATCTTGCGATTCGTTTACATACCGCATTCAGCATACACTCTCTGCCTAATGATAACGGTGCTACTAAACTACTTGATTAACTAAGATTTTGCCACATTCTATTTCAGAAGGAATCTACCTTCAATGTGTGATGATTTTTGAAGTTGGGATAATTTGTAAAGTAGGGTTCAACAGTTGGGAAATTTTAAATTTGTCTGTACAAGTCTATGGTTAAGGACTTTCATAATAGAAATAAAACAAATAGAGAACAAAATAAGCCTAACATTTCCCAACTCCAGATCTCAAATCTCACAAAATCCCCACTTTCAAGCTTTTAACCAACATTGGGGGTGAACCCTCCCCCCCCACCAACCCATCCCCCATCCGCCTTCCTCCCCGGCACAACGCCCCTGTACCTCATCGTAATTTGCATATTTTCATTTCCAGCTTCTCCACGTCTTCTCTTTGCTAGTCGGTGTCACTCCGCTAAGTCTCACGGCCACACCACCCCAATGAGAAATAATTTATTTTATTTATACCTCAAATCATCTTTAAAACTAGTTTAGTGTAATGGAGTACTAATTCTCGGTTAGGATGAGGATCACTTTTGGTTCCCGAACGAGCCCCACGCTTCATTGGTTGACATGATTAAAATATTCCCTGTGGAACAAACTTGGCTTGCTTGGCTGATGCCGGGATCACCATCAACTTTACTTTAACTTAACGCAACGTTCTCTTAAAGTTAACTTAACTTAAGAAAACAGATGTGTGATCACGATTCACGTAATTTAACGTAACAACTCGAGCCAAACATCTTCATTCTCGAGTATGATCTAAGATTTGTACTCGTTGTACAGTGATGATCTGTGAATGTTTACAGTTTTGAAGCGATAAAATAAATTTCTATTACTAAACTTTTTTGATAAATTTAGCTTTCTTATTTTAGTTTAATTATTTTATTTCAATGTCTGATCACTATAATTTATGCTAAAGAGTAAACACTGGTCCATAATACCAACAAATGAATTACTAAATAGTCCTGTTGACGTCACTCGCATAATGATTGGCTAGCTAGATCACGTGATACCCTTCAAGTAACGTTCACTTAAAGTATTAGGCCCCCAACGACATCTCTTACGTTAAGTTAACTGCAAGTCAACGTCAAGTTAACTGCATCGTGATCGCTTCCATTTAAACTTACGAGGAGATCATTTACGTTAAGTTACGTTGCGTTAACTTAAAGTTAAATTTAAGTTGATCGTGATCCCGGAATGAATACCACTGTGGATTAAAGTATTCAATAATAAAAACTCTCTTAGTTGCTTTCTACTAACTTAGCATCAGAACATACTTTCACATAGAGTAGTAACTTATTTATTAATTCCTATGAAGGACGATCTTTAGTCATGTCTAGCGACCTCTTCGTGTGATGTGTATACTCTAATTGTGAGAGAGAAAAAAAGTACAATAATTTTTTATTGGATAGTTTACGTAAAGTTTCTAAATCGCGTGATGGGGAAACATGATTGGTCAGATTTGATTGTATTGGAGGACGATTGACTACTAAATTTATTGGGCTAAAAATGAATTCAATTATGTTTGTGTGTGTGTGTTTGTAAGCCTAGCTTACGTTTCTTGGCCACGTGTAAACCATGTGGTGGTTAAAAAAAAATACTTTTCACTCTAGGGTATGTAGCGACGTAAGCTTACTTAGATGAAAATGAATTCTGAATTATTCTCACATCAATACTGTAAATCATCAATCTTTTTCCATCAATACCTACCATAAATATATGTTTTATAGGAATATTATTATCAGATTATCATAGGCTTTGCGCATAAACCAAACGGGTAGTGAGAAGCTGTGACAAAACTTTTTTTTTTTCAACACTTGGAGATGATTAGTTTTTACAGTAGATAAGTGTACCATATTGGATTGAAAGCCTTTCCCCCATCCATCATAACGGCTATAGAAAGTTGTTGGTTATTAATGCTATCAACCACATCTTCAATAAAAGTAGTGATAGGCTGGATAATAAAATGGCAGTTTAAGAATCTTAGTTGGATATTAGGATTTAGTTTATGTTCTTGGTTGAAAGAGTTTAAACATTTCAATCAATATTTTTGTGAATAACTTTGTAAGGGGCTATTCAGGTTGATAGGTTTTTAATTTGCAGAAATTAAAGATCCTTTCTAAATTTGGGAGTAAAAATTATCCGCTTCTTTCCACGTTGTGAGAAATTAGCCTTCTGTTATTGACGTAGTGAATACTTTCTATAGAAACCAAGTCACTCTTGATGGAAAGTGACATAACATCCAATTTGTGACGAGGTAATTTCTTGGTGATTTACATGGTTTAACTTTCCTGATTATCTAATGTATTTAAATGTTGGGTGCATGGGGATGTACCTCAAGGATAGACCCTGCAAATTAATGTATATCAATGACTCTTATATCCCTTATAAATATTTCATCATGTAGTTCATTATTTATTTTGGTGTGAAATATGTCTTCGAGTGGTTTGGCTATCACCTCTTCTTTGTACTGTATCTTCATCTAATCCCACGTCTACTATGAATAACTGGAGTTTTCCGTTTATATCCTGTCCCCTTGAAATGTTTGACTATGTTCAATATTTTGTTTTCACTATTCATAGTTTCGTATATGTACTGTACACTCTGTTCGCTCTTGAAGTATTATACTATGACGTCTTACACTATATTCCTACCCTATAAGCTATGCCATAGTGGAATTATATTGTAAAGTAAGCTGGTTACCTTTCAGGATTAATGAAGGGTACGTGCTTGAGATCAATACTTTTATTTTCTAAGAATTCCCACGTACCAAGGATTTTAATTTATTATATTATTTCTGTTGTTGTGTAAATCAAAATAATGCCAGTAATAATGCCTAATTTTTTCGGAGTTATCAGGATTTATAATTAGTCTGGATGATCTCTCATTTGTGTAGTGATATTATAAGTCAATCAGAACAAGGCATTATGGTATACTTCAACGAGTGCAAATGTTAGTAAGCTTAGGCCTACTTTAATAACCATGTTTATTGTAGCATGATTCAGAATTAGTGTGTATTTGGGTGTCATTAATGGTGGGTGTTATATAATTTATATATCATACCATAGAGAATCATATTAACAGATAGTTTGCAGAAGATGGGGGTTTGGTCAGCATCTAGTTAACTCGGTGTTTTAAACTAATGCGAATGTTTGGTGATGTATGTCTAAATTATGCCGAGAATATCTGGAAATGGTCATAAGTTTGGGAGATAGAAGGTAGTTTCCGGCTGATCTGGGACGATGGAGTTCCTTACGTCTGCATGGCCATTCATATTCAACATCTTCGTTAGATTTTATCTTTTCCAAAGTGAATGTTTTCAATTTAAGTTAGACCCAGCAAAAATAATATTTGGTCTACAGTGAGAGAATTAAGGTAATCAATTATCAATGTTTTATTAGGAGCATTTGCGTTAAAGTGAATGTGTATTAAATTATTAAAATCTAAAGCCTTTTGTTTGTTTTGTTTCTATAAAATTTGTTTGCTTGGGGGAGTGCCTAGATCATGGCCTTATCGTATGATATAAATTATTGTTATTAATTTAGTTAGAAACTTAATAAGCCTAAATATAGTGAAGTTGAATACTCGTGAATTACGGGTAGACTATTTTCTTTAATGTCCCTATTTAAATAAGCTAATTTAAAAATATATATATAACATGTGTGAACCTTAAGACTAGCCTGATAAAGCCTTTTTGTTTTGAACTTCTCTTCATTTAGAAAAAAAAGGAAAGAAATGTACAAATGTGATCATATCTTGCTGCATGAAAGCTTCACTGTCGTACTAGAACTAACCCTTTAGATAGTCAAGAAAGAACGTTCTAGGATTCGTCTCGATGACCTTACGTATTTTGAACAATTCCACTGACCAGATTACTGTACATAAAATGTACATCTCTTAGCAAAAACGTCCTTATGCTTCTTGATGCGCATGATATCACCAAGTTTAAACTTGCTTGATTCGGGGTTAACCGTTTTGGAATGTAAGTAAAGGTAAATAGGTCTCATCTTAATAGTTGAGTATACCTTGCGCTTATACTCATTAAGTAGAATCAATCATATTAATCTAATGATACAATCCTTTAACGAGTTTAACCATAAATCTAGTCCACATCAAGTTATTCAGAGTCAGATTGAATCGTTCTATGACACTAGCATTGACATTACTGTTCACAGAATAGTGATTAATCCTCTTACTTTTCAAGAAAGCTTCAAGGTCAACATTATAAAACTCTGTTCCATTAGCTGTCCACAAATTTTGAACGACTGGGAAGCTATTTGCCGTTACCTGAAAAGATTTACACCATAGCTGCAATAACTTTATTTTCTGTCTTAGCCATATAGGAACAGCTCAGGATTGTTTATAATACTCATCGATGACTATAAGACTGTACTTGTACACCCTTTGTTCGATCTAGATTAGGCTATCATCTTAAACAAATCAACCTGGAGCAGTTGATTCAGTCCACGTACCCTAACATGTATTCAAGCAAAACCATGTCGTGCAAGACGATAGAGTTCACGTGTGACCCCCTCCTTGACAGATATGATTATGAAAATAATAGTGATGGGGTAACTAGTTAATAGAATGATCAATGGTAAGAACCTTCCATAATTCTTCAACGATGGGAACAGTCTCGTTCTCATGCTACGAATGTCCTAATCGGCTTGCAAGAGTCGCAACCAATTAAAATCATCATTATAATAATCCCAATAGTTATAATCGATTCCTCTTCCTCTCAAAATCTTGAGCATGTCTTTTATATTGAGCCCACCCTCAGCTTTAAACATAGATATAATGATGCGTAGATGATTTGGCCAAACAAGTGACTTTAAAACTTCGTAGAACATATTCTTAAATCAATGTGCATTCGTATCTTCACACATTCACCTGTAGACCTCAAGATAATATTGCCTGTAGTAAGAAGGCTCTTTTCTGAAGAGTAATTCCAATAGTCTTCGAGTGTAAGGAACCATTATATTATTCGTAAGTATACTTCCGTCACCTTAGTCAAACAGGATGCGAGTATATTCCAACATGGTCATTTGTCCATAGTAGCGCACGCCATGAGTATTATCTGAACAAGCACGCGGTGTTTGAAGGGAAGTATCCGACAAGTGTTTGTAAATCGATCTATGAGGTGAGGATTTCTCACCCTTCACCTGATCACTCTCTTGATCAGTTTCAAGTTCAGATCTTGAAGTCACGATCTTTTCAGGTTTAGATCTTGCTGGCACCATCCAAACAATCTTATTTAGCGGTTCCGTGCTAGTTTTCCTTCGCAACAACAACAGAATCATGACATGCTTTTCGTAGCTGTTTATAATCTCGTTTAATAATCTTTATTGCCTTGTAATATCTTCAGCAAGCTTAGTTGACATTATAGAGACTATGAATGTCTTGGATGATGAATTAGCAATGCATTATATGTAAACATATGTAAGCCATAGCTTTATATGAAGCGTTGAAGTTACTGCCGAGCTTCTCTACAGCGTGAAAGATATTGCGTCTACTTCTGGTATCTCAAAGGTTTGTGTTCTGACAGTATTAAGGTTCAGTAGACAAATAACTTTCTTCAAATTCATAAATACAGATTAAGCCATTTCCAATTTCTTGAACCCATAGCCAGTTCCAACAGTCAAAGCAAGTTAGAAGTATTTTGAATCCTTTATACCAGGCTTAGAATCCGAGTAGTTGTATATTAAAACTGTGTCGGTTATCACTTCCACATAAAGTTTATATGCAGCCTTGGAGGATAGTGTCGATTCCCCAATATTGTGTAAAACTAATCCCTCGCATCGTAATACTAATCGATGCCCATGACTCTGGCAGATAAAATGTATCTCCCTATTATGTATTTCGTACAAGTATATATGAATCGTTTGATGTTAAGTGACTGACTCTTACAACTTCATCAGCTTGGGACTCAAGCATTCGAATAAGGCAATACGATATTCCTGTAGTCGATACACATTCCATACCGGTTACAATCCTTGCCTGCTAATCTATTCAAATTTTGCAGTTATAGTCATATCCATCTCCATATCCTCAACCAGAGCAACCATGAATTTCAAGACGATATTTTTAATGCTGTTGAGAGCAAATATTTGCTCGTTACTTTGAATACTATTATTCGTATCGACGTAAGCATGCATCTTTTCTTCCAACTGGTTTATCAATGTTGACAAAAAGTATATATACTACATCAAAATATCCTTGTGGAGTTGAAATCAGATTCACATCAGGTAGAGACTAAGACCAAATGTCGATATGGACAACATGATGACGTATCTTCAGTTGAAAAACTGAGTGTGTTGATCGGAAAAGATAAAGGTATCCATCCTGCTCCTGTACCAACCTTCATAGAGGTGTGATCTTTACTTAGCACTAGAAAATCATATTTGTTCTTCCAGCATAATTACACATCTCCATAAACTTCTAAAACGTCATATTGGTATTCACATGATCATCATAGACATATTTGAGGCTCGTATCATTCATCCTGTAAAGGATGATTAGGTTGGAATTATCTCTAGAGCATCTGCTTAGGTATTCTGGAGTATGATTGACATATAAAAAAACATTATATAGCTCTATGTCTAGTCAACATACTACTCCATTTATAGTGAATCACATTGGACTCAGATATTTGGTTGACAGTATCCGAAGCTCACTAATACCAAAATGTGTTTCCCCTTAATCTTGAGTAAGAGGGTTTGGGACACACAAAGCAAAATATTTCAAACGGAATCAATTTTAATGAAATCTATTAATTAATATTGAAATAGTCGGATATACGATGTTGCTGAATGTATACGGTTTGAATTAATATTTTAATATGTTCTTCTCAAAAGTAGGTGCTTTTCCCAAACTCGAGTTCACATTGTATATACAGTCAAAAACCTTAGAACAGTCCTGACACCCTCCAATATCTCTTTCACTATTGGGACACTCTCTTGACTATCGTCTTAGTCATCTACAACCTGTTTTGATTCCGCAATAAAACCATATTAAACAGCCTCAGAGGTAGCTTCATCCGGTGTGATTTAATTTATTATAACTGCATAGTCCATATAGATAAGGTCTTAAATTTCAAAAGCTTTATCAATGGCGATTTGTTGCAGTTCAGTGAGTGACACTTCAATCTATGCATAAAACGTCACACACCCAGTAACTAAACTAGTTATGATTAGTGGATATCTACACACTCATCCATGTCTTGTCGGTAAAAGGTATAATATATAATGAAGAAGCCTGTCTGTATTTCTTTGTTGCAACCATGATGAAGCTTAAATTATTTAGGTTGCAGTTTTTGTTTGCACTCAGCCTTTTGTCCCCTTCCCATTCCATAATTTCATTTGATCTATGTGCTACCAAAGTTAGAACTCTGGTGTAGAAATAGTTCATTCAAGACGTAAGTTCAAACTATATTTAAGGTTTATTTTCGAAGAGTTATAGTGTTAGAATGACACACACTTTTTCGTTGTCGTTTTAGTTTCTAGGTTCACTAAAATCGAGTTTGATAAGTTCATAATAAACGTAATTTTTAACACATATTTAAATGTATGTGGATCAGAACAACTTAATCAGGTTCATTGCAAACGAAAACCAAGTATACTAAATCTATAATTGAATGAATATTTAATTTTAAAAGAAAATAACGCAGATGGGAGCACACCCATAGGTTTATTTGAGTATGCATGCCTATTCCAAGTTTCAGCGTGCTATTTTTTGTTTGTTTTAGGAGATACCCATGCCAGTAGTCACTCACTCTTAGGTGTAAGGCTATGCATATAAGTGAAAGTTTTTAAAAAAAGGCCTGCAAGCGCATTCTAAAATGTCCTTGAATCCATAAACTAAGTTATTCCCTTTCTATATTTTCTATTTTCGGAGCTATCCACATATCTCGTCACCTGATTTAAGGCATCAAACTTGGAATATAGTGTAAGGGTAAAGATAATACTGTAACGTGGGGCGCGCGTGACCTGGGAGGGTCACAGGCCGTTCACACGTGAACGTGTGAACCACGAGTTCTTTTAGAGATATTGAGGTATGCTGCTGACCAACCACGAATGAAAATGCCCACGGAATATTCATGGCTTTACACACACACTGATTAACTATATATCTAAATTAAGTATAACTAAACAAGTCATTAAGTAAAACAAAAAGAGTCTTAATTAAGTCTGTAAATTAATAAACTAATAGAGCACACAGAGATGTAAGTAAATTGAATAAACAAATTAACAACTATAAAACACCTAATAACTACTCAAATATTTAAAAACAGTCACAAAAATGTTCATTAACACAACAGTTCACAATAAGAACAAATGTCACTTGTCACACACACGATACACGGTGGTGACCCACTATACACAAACGCCAGACTCGCTGACCCACCCGCGGACGCGCTGACCTGCTCGCTGGTCACTCTGGCTCGCACACTTGACACGCCGGTCCACACAATGTACACACCAGTCCACACACTCGCAATGGGGACTCCCGGACTCATTAGTTGAGAACCAAGAACTGAGTACACGGCTACCACTGGGCGTGTATATATAGGGGTGGTGACAACTAAGGGTCTGGAATCCTCCATTTCTAGAATTAAAAGGCCAGAATAAAAAGGATCCAGACCCCTCCTCCAGACGTGTCTCCGTCCTCCCCCCACGCCCCATCTGTCACTCTAATCCCCCAGTCAAGTAAGAATGTCGCTGTCTACCCGCTAGACAAGGAGGGAGACAGAGAGAACAAGGAGCGCAGCCAGGGTAAACAATGAGAGCAAGCTGGTCCCGCTGTTAGACACTAATCTTGTTACAATACTTTCGAAATAGACACCCCAAAATTTCCTTAGGCACGTAAATTTATGCCAAATATAAACATTTTGACGTGAATACATCTTTAAATTTGCTACCATATGGGGGCAATCCAAAAAACCTAATGATAACCAAATCGGGGGATACAGTTTGGCGTTGTAGTTTCGAATCTATCCTCTACATCCAAAATTAAATTATACCACTGGATAGCTAAAGGATCAAATAATGCATTACGATACGCGAGAACAGTGACGCATCGCACGTGGTGGAGGGGGAAGCGCCGCCATTTTGAGGTTATTTTGCTGCGTATCGAGATTTGCAATTAGTATAACTTTTGACTCGGAGAAGCTACGATGTTCGTTTAAGTTTTAATCGTCAGCTGTCGTCAAACTCTATCGATTGTATATAAAACATTAGTTTAAAGTAGTGACAGTGAATATAATAAGGTGTTAGAATAAAAATATATTATCAAAAATAGATAATGTCGGCCTATATGCGTCGAAAAGCCAAAACCAAATACAGAGATCGTATATGGTTGGAAAGGGCTTCGCAAGAACAATCGAATGGTAATAATAAAAGGTTTTGTGATAGTGTTCCTGATCAGCATTATTTTATACTTATTACCGCCATTAATGCACAAAGCTTGGTCGCCCACTCAGAAGACATCTCTACCGATACAATCATCAACCGATCTGATTATTTGGCAATCAGCGGAACTTGGATGGAAAATTCCATGCCAGTGAATGTGCCTGGCTTTGATCTGAGATCATATTGTAATACCGCTAAGAACAGACAAATTGCAACTACATCATCGGTAGCGGTATCATCACCATCATCAAGTCGCAAAGCCGGTGGAGTCGCCATATATCGCAACATCAATGGATTTACTGATTGTAATAGAGTTAACATTGACATTTCGGAAATTTATTTGGAAATGAAAGACGCAAATGCTGGTGATGTATGTCTAGTAAACGTAAAGGCCAATGGCATCTTCAAATTCGTACTCGGGTGTGTGTATATCCACCCGGGCACAGCGTTAGCAGAAATTAAACTCTTTATGTTACGATCGTTGTTAAAATATTACAAAAACATCGCTAAAATTATACCCGATTACGAGCCTGATCTTACTACACCAGTTATGATAGTTGAAGACTTTAATGTTGATGTCTCACAAAACCGCTCATTGCCCGACTTCATGCTCAGCGAGTTCAATTTGTCTTATATTGAAACTTCTCCAACAACGTTAGGTAGTACCTGTATTGATTTAACGTTTACCAGAAATCTCGATGTATCTTGTATGCCATTTGTGTTGTACTTTTCGTATCACAGACCTATAATTAATAAAGTTATATTGTAACACAATAATTATTTGTTTCCTTGCTTTTATCATAAATACATAGATAAAATATTTTATTAAAAAAATATATAACCCGTTACATAAACGTATTCACGGCAGTGTCCATGACACAGCCACACCCCATTTTTTAAACCGCGCCGGTGTGATCACAGACGTCTCGGAAGGGTGATTTTTTTAAATGGTTTCACCACTCTCCATTTTCACAAATACGAATACATTTATTCTTAATTTTATTTTCCTCATCTCAGGAGTTGACGATGACTCCTGGATAGCTCAGTGGTTAGAGCAAAAGCATACTAAAGAAAATTTCCCGGGTTTGATTCTGGTGTTTAGGTATCATTTTTCAATTTAAAGAATAATATTTAACATATTTAGCTTAACATATTTTTCTCGGGCAAAGCCGGGTAATTCATGTAAAATAGTATAAAATGTGTAAAAAGTGAAAAAAGAGTAAAAAGTAAATCTAATCAAATTTTTTTCTTGGTTTTTGAGTTAACTTAAACTGTGGTCAATTGGTTGAAGGTGTCGGACTCACAAAAGTTTATATAGTAAATAAAAGCTAAATTTCACACATCTTGGTTTTCTATTATAAGCATGCAAATAAACAGATCTCTGTATTATGAAGTAAGCCACACTGGCAGCCAAGTGGCCTAAAGCGTTATAGTCTCAATATAGGTAAAAGTATAATAAATACGTCTAAGGTGCACATCTTCAGGCATCTCTAAACTTCTTCGCAAAATCTCTTGGTCTTGAAGTTACAATATTTTCACAAAAATAAATACACATAAGATTTTATTTATATGATTATTTCCCTTGGCTATTTTGGAGTTTAAACTACCTTTTAAAAGGAAGAGTAATATATTTTTCTGAGTATTTTTCCCTGTAACTCTAATTTCAAATCAAATAAAGATGTTAAACGTTGCCTATGTGTAATTTCTATGTGACAAAGAAACACGATTTGAATTCTAATGTGAATACGAAACAAACATAAAGTTGGATTTAAAAATATGTTATAGCTTATCTATGGATTTAGGCCTATAGTTGATTTGGTGATCAAGTTAGATAGGGAGAAAATTAGTTCTACCACCAACAGGAGAATACATTATTGATCGCGTGTTTTAAGATATAATCTTTGAAAAACCATAATTCTATTTGATTTTAATGGAATAAAAGCCTTTCTCCGTCAAGAATATTTAATATTTAGGAACATCTAAAAGTTGGTCTAATGAAAATCCCATAACTAGAATATGAAATAAGGCCAAAAAGTAGTGCTTTGTACGCACCATTTTGAAACAAAATGGCGGGAGCAGTTTTTAATTACCTGTAGCCTATGTGTTAAATGGACGTCCAAGTTATATCATGTGAAATTTCAGCATAATTGGTTCAGTGTTTTGGGCGTGATTGACATTTTTTCTGCTTGCATAAATAGCTGTTGAATATTTTACGTGGGCTTTTTATTTTGATAATGATTCAACATAGTAACAGTATTCAGTGGGATAAACAAGATGCTATTAGGGATGTTTGAAGCAGTATGATCAAGACATAGCATTGAAAATTTAAACGGGGGGGGGGGGGATATAGTAANGGGGGGGGGGATATAGTAAGCAGTGACCAGACTATCAGATAAAATAATGTTTTTATCGATTATTAAAAGTAAACATTTATCACTAATTTCCCTTTCTTCCCGTCTTTCTGAAATACTCCTCTAAATAGGTATTAGAGACATCAAATGTTCAAAACAATTAGAAACAAAACACGTCTGCATAAATACATATTACGTTAGTGGTATTTACTCCATCAATATAACTTCAGGTAAATAAAGTGCTAGTAAAACTTAACAAATTACTCGTATACTAATGTATTAGAAAGTAATCATCTTTTTTGATTACACTAGAAATATAATTTTAAAATACGTACTCGTAGTATTGTGCGGCTCCTTTAATGGGTTCATTGTATAGTCCACGGAAATCGCTAGCAAACGTGTATAGTTGTCTTGCATGCTCCAAGCATAGGTCAGCATACTTAGGATTCTCATTCCGAAACACAAGTGATACAGCAGCCAATGCAGCAGCCGTTTCACCAGCCAGGTCTGAACCTAAAAAGCAAAGAGTTGCGTTGTAATTCTATGGGTACCTACTACTGTAAGAACATTTATTCCTTACGTTTACTAAGTACTAAATCAAAGAGCTACGTATCTTACCAATGTAGAGCAACTTGAAACTGATTCAATTTCATGTACACATTTGATTTAAAGGGTTTTGGTGGTTTTCTGACTGCATCTTGCTTTATATTAACATCGCTACGTTCTTGTCAGATATATATAGGTATTAAATTCAAAAGCTGTAACTGTAATGATACTTCATTGGTAACCGAAGTTATTTCCACGTTTAAATATTAAAAGGGGCGTAGCGTCAGAGTAGTCAATGAAACCGTCACCCAAAACCTTCAACTAGAATACTATACAAATAAATAACAAAGGTATATATGTTATTGTGGGTTTAAAAAGAATCTCTAAACAATACAACGGGCGTAGCCAATTACCTCTTGCTATGAGAAAATATTATTTTTCACTTACACTTCCCATATTGAGACCCACCTTACTATGAAGAAGCTGTACTCTGCCATTCTTAATGCCCCTGCTTCAGAGGTATAATTATAAATCAAAAGAAGCTAGGATCCAGTGTTCATCAGATTGAATGGTATTTAGATGAGAGGTTAACATTCTATTAGATTTGTAACGCTTGTAAATACATGCAAATGAACAAATTGTCATTAGATTTGTAAAGCTAAGGCTATGTAAATGAACAAAATGTTAAGATTTGTAAAGTTAAGCCTATGCAAACTAACAAACGTTATTAGATTTGTAGGTGATCTGGTGGTCTAGGGGTAAGGTATCAGACTTCTATGCTGGCGGCCGGGGTTCAATCCTCGGTCCCGGCAAAGATTTATCTGATTCGCAAACCCTTCCTTCACCTCCGACAAGACATCTTGTGAATGTGAGGAATGCCAGGTCTCCACCGTGGTTCGGATTCCACGTTAAACTATCACCCTACCATTACACATTAGCGTAAGTGCGTATAACCCGAACGGATAGTAAGACGCGGTGCTAATAATAATAATAATAATATTAGATTTGTAAAGATTGCAATTCCATGCAAATGAACAAAATGTTATAAGATTTGTAAAACTTGTAAGTAAATGCAAATGGACAAAATGGTATAAATATTGTGTAAGGCTTATAAGTACATGAGCAATGAGCATAAACAAAAGGTTATTAGATGTATAAAGCTTGTAAGTGAAATAAATGCTACTACTTATATTATATATAACCAGTTAGGTAGTCGAATGATCTAAGGCAGAGGTTTCCAACCTGGGGGGCACGAAACAAATATATATTTATAGGTTTATTTTTATTTAGATTTTCAAACAATTTAAAAAATATTCGCTAGTTAAAATTTCCTTAAACAACTCTTTTTATTTTATCATCTCAAGAGAAAGTATTGTAGTCGTGAAACTTATAGACATAGAGATTTTGATGTATCTTTATGTTTTGTGTGTGTCCAAACCCAATACGTCAATCTGTCTGTATGTTCCTGGCCACAGATTGTAATGTATTGATTTGGATTAATCTAAATTATGTAAAAAGTCATGGATGAAGGTAATTTTTCTTTAAAGTAATATAGGTAGAGTATCCTTTTAAGATTCATCCATGAACAAACACGCGTTTCTCAGAATGAGGTGAAAAGGACTACAACCCTAAAATATATTTTTTTATACCTTCTTTCCTGGTAAAAGAGTAACTGCGTTGCTTCCTGTTAAAGGGAACAAGTTCATAGTATTTGGCAGAACACGCCATTTCTTTATACCAATAAGAAGCTAGCCCTCACAAAACGTGTCGCCAGGACTCTGTCTATTGGTTAGTTTTTACATTGTTGACCAGGGGAGAAAATGCAAGGAATATGTCATATATAAACCATAGTGCGTATGTTTATGGGAGGAGGAGGACGATCTCCGGGACCTCGCTCACGCACGAGTCAGTCACAGTCCCACACACATTATAATTCACTTCAATATCACAAGTGTGCAGTGATAAGAAACATTTAACTGAAATATGTGCAAATAATTTACTGGTGTAATATAAATAAACCGTGTGTGAAATAACAGCCAACAACATTTCACTTTCTTTAATAATATTAATACCTATTTAATTAGTGTTCGAACACGGGGCTATAGACAGCTGATTGAACGGTATCTTTTCCGTACAGTGATGATAGGCGCTCGATCACGGAGCTTAAGACAACCTAAAATCATCACAGCAATATCAGGGAATTAATCCGCGGTGAATCAATTGACACCCAAAGTAGGGTGATTGATCACATATTATTACAATGGACGCCCAAAGAGCGGCGCATTTATTCCGTATTATTACAAGATCTAAATGGTTTTATGGACTTGGTACATGCTTGATATTTAGATGCTAAAGGACAACATCTCAAATGCAAAATAAATTTATAAAATTTAAATCCAAACGTGATATTACATCAACTTGGGTTTATCATGTGTATATGCTAATTATTCAGAACGTATACTGAAACATACCTCTTTTTATTGCTACTAAACTATGTCATTGCAAGTATGGGCTAAAAATAACTTTAACTACAGTCCAGTTTCAATAGAAAGGGCCTACCTTACCTGACAACTAGAAACTATACTAGATATATCTACTTCCCCTGTATTGATAGGTCAAGCTGTATGATCTACAGCTGTCACTATGTATATATCATCAATAACTATAAAATAATGCTAAAAATATAGCAAAATGGCAGAAAAATGCATTTTAAAACTAGAAGGCCCTTTATATGACAGTTGGGCTGTAGATGGATCGTAATAAGAAGTATTTTTTAAAAGATATAAAATATAGGAGGGACAACATTATCAAAAATACATTTCCTTTTCTTTCAGCAGCTGTTGAGACTAAGAGTATGTCAAAGTGACAACTGCAGAACACTTTACGCAGCAGTTGACACAATATGGTTCTTACTATTACAATCCGACTATATTTAGCGGTCAACAGAGATATGTGAGGCCTACTCATCCTCTTCTGGAAGCAAAGTAAATTGTCTCGTTCCCGAGTCCAAGGGCGGTACAGGTTATTATTACAGTATGATTTTGGTAGGAAGAACAGTAGAAATTAGTTACTAAATCAATTTTAATATATCCATTCACCAAGTCGTGTTATCTTCAGCTGTCACCTTTAATAGATATTATCAAAACCTATAGAATGACTCAAATAATATAGTAAAATGTTATCAATGTTGACCGTAAGAGAAATATGTTTGAATTTTCTAAACTGTTTTTCTAACCCAAATCAGAGTATACTTACTCTCCATAAAATCCAAAAAGATTGAACTGGGAAGATAGGAATAAAAATATGAAAACGCGAAACAAAGGTTCGGGAACGTTTGTCTTCTGCATCCTAAATGTTTTGAAGAATGTTTAGAAATGTTTCCATTTATTTTATTCAACTCTAATAGGTGGGAAATCCAGAAAAGGCTTCAATCTAGTCTGGTCCAGTTTGCCAGTGACGAAGAGTTCGGGATTTGAATCCCGGCAGTTTATACGTAGATGCTTTATTCTTAAATAGCCTTTCACTGTTTATACATCTAAATTCGTGTGAACTGCATATTGATAAATTCTACCTTCCTTACCCCGACCTCTTTAGAAAATATATCCAGATAGTTTTGACGGTTAAAATGTTGTAGGTAACGTAAAATAGCACGGAAAAGTGGCCGAGCGGTCTAAGAACTAAGCCCTAAATGAAAATCTTCCATGGGATCTAATAGGCCCTATTTAAAAAAAAATCAAATATGAGCAGGCAAAGTTCTGCATAACAAAATATAGTGTTGTCGATTTTTTTTTTAGGACATGAATATTGTGATTTCTTTGGTAGATCATGGTGTTTACATTAAAAATATAAATAAAATTTTAAATAATATAATGCAGTTTAAAATTCAAAAGAGTTAAATCTTTACCTTGTAGCTACAATATTTAATATACTAGTCACTAAAACATTTAATGAAACAAAATTATGTAAAAAATATTTAAATAGGCCTAATTTGTTGGGATTGTTAAAGCTAAAAATCTAAAATTGATACTACTTTTAATTTGAAGCAACCGCTATCACATGCTAGTAATTTAAAATGGCTAGTGAAAAGGTTACTCTAGGAGAGGTGCGTGAGCTAGGCTAGGCTTAGGCCGCCCCCATCAGTCCTTGACACTTTCAAGGAATCCAAAGATTAACCGGCTGACAGCATTATAACAGCACTATCCACTTAACCACTTCCCCTTTGTACTTTTTTTTTTCAAAGCAATGTTTCGAAATAACAATACCTACTCACTGGCGAAACTAGCGACACCTCTTGGTGAGCATAGCAACTATGACTCACCCCAACCATCACTCTCCACCCCCAAAACTGAAAAGGAGTTCCAATATAGCGCACACTTAAGGTTGGTATGTAGGAAATGAATGATAGGAACGTAAGTGTTTTTGCAATTTTTATATTATTATTATTATTATTATTATTATTATTATTAGCACCGCGTCTTACTATCCGTTCGGGTTAGACGCACTTACGCTAATGTGTAATGGTAGGGTGATTGTGAGATGAAATGGAGGACCTACAGTTTAACGTGGAATCCGAACCACGGTGGAGGCCTGGCATTCCCCACATTCACAAGATGTCTTGTCAGAGGTGAAGGAATGGTTTGGTAAAGTTTTTATAATAAAATGGTGCAACACCTTAGCTCAGTCATTGGGGAAATGTGGGTTTCCCCTTTCACAGTGATGAATTAACGCCCGGGTGTTGTGACTGTTCTAGATTTAAGTTGGTTTGGACCCTATATGTCGTGTGCTTATATAATCAGTCGGTTCAGTAAGTGCACGTTAAAAACTCAAATAAATTAATATAAATAAAAAAAATTGGATAAAATAAATAAAATATTGCTTCAGTAGAAATATAGAATTTAATTTTCTTCGCATTGTTATATCAATAGTTACCGGTATTGAATATCTTTCATGAACATAGCGGAATTAGACGATAAACTTTTTAAAAGAAGAGAAAAAGTTGTTATTTAATTATAAGGCACCCTTGACAAATGTTCAACAACTGTTGATATCATCATGTTTCCATTGGAACATCATTCTATTTATTTTGGCCAGAAAAATGTTTTGCTATAAAAACTGCTAAGAAACTGCCCTTAACTAGAATTCCCTACATCCCCTCCTTTATGTGGGTGAATTTCATTTAGGTTATCCTGCCAATCAATACCTCTTAGAATAAGTCGTTAATAATCTTTGCATTAATTGTAAAAAAATTAATAGTAAGAAACAAAAGTAAGTCTTTCCTTCATTTAGAGAAGTGTTCATAAAAGTTGTTTTTAAATTTATTTTTAAATTGTTGTTAGATATGTTAAACGTTTTATGAAGAAAATTTATAAAACCTTTTATATATGCTAATTAATATGAGCCTTTAATTTTTATTAGTTTCCCTTTAAAACATATTTGTAAATAATTTCTTTAAAATAACTTGAGTACGTACGTAATTAATGGATCTCTACAGTATAAACTAAGATACTACTTAGGCTCTGGTTGTTGTTTCACAACTTTATTTAAATTTAAATCGAAGATTATGGGACTGAGGTCCCTGATACCGAATATATTTGATTTAATATGCACGTGATCAATAGTAATATTGATTATTTAAAACAAATTGACCCTTTTGTTACGGATATGTTTTAATTGAAATTATGATTCATACTGACTACATGATATTGTCAAGTTAATACATCGTAATAATTATCGTGATTCGGGGTATTCTGTACCCATCATTTAATAAAAACATCTTCTCTCTACCAGTTCATTCTGATTGTCGAGTGTAGACTGTAGAGCCACGCTCCAAAGTTCCGCTAGGGTAACTGGAATAATTCTAGCCTTTCCTTTGTGGGGTTTACCTGCACATTTTACCTATTCTACCAGACGTAAATAATGGCCACCTTTCTTCAACCAATTATCGACTAAAAGAATCTCCACCACTCAGTATTAATCTTACCGACTATATCTTATAACATCACACACACTTAATATCTACCTAAAACAGCCTTAATAAAGTTACATAATTTTTATTTAGCACCCTGTTTTACTACCCGTTTGGGTGTTATGCTTATGTACTAATTACGTTAATGGTTTTAGGGATGAGGAAGGTTTTATTCAAAGGAAGTTACACGCATTTGCGTAGAGGGAGAATGGAAAGCCACTTTGGAAAAACCACCCTCCATACACCCAACCGAGATTCTAACCTCAATCTCCCTGTCATCGGCAATCTGGTCTATTTAGAGAGTGGCAAGTTAAACCATGCAACCACTGAAGTGGGTTTTACATATTTAATACATACATAATTATATAAATATTGTTATTAAATTATAAATATCTAGCATAATACATTATTTATACAAAAGTGGCTACTTATTGGTCTTCAATCAATGGTCCCGAATGGATTTATTTTCTAAAATCGTAAACTAAATCAGTGGCATGTCAGAAGAAATTGATTGGGATTCCACTATTATCAAAAGGCTCAAACGCTAAAAAAAAAAAGTTTAATTCAGTTAATTTATTATTTACACAAATATATCCTCTTATGAAAATTGCTAATAAATACTTAGCACTCAATAATTACCTGGATGTTGAGCGTCTATTTTGTAGGCTGGCCTGGACATGTTGAGTTCTTCAGGTCTGCCCCAGAACTCGTGATCTAAGTTGAAGTCACCCACTTGGCCATAAAGCTCGTTGGGACTGACGTGACATTTGATGAAGTAGTCTGCAGACCACTTTAGGGCGTTCAATCCGTGGTTGAACTGACCTACAGAAAGTTGTTATACATAGTAATAAGCGTTTAAACGACAGAAGTTACAATGTTTTATCAGTAGGCCTACACATATACGATTAATATCTTAATAAAGATTTCGAAATGTACCGTACAAGCTCATAATGGATTCAAATTGTTAGGTCTATTACATCATTGCATAAAATCAATTAGAAAGTTTGCATTTTTTTTAAATTTTATTTTTCTTACTAATAGAGTATTGTCGTTGAACATATTTCCATTAATATTAATTTGATCACTGTTAAACGTATATTATAAAATTAATTGTAAATAAGAATTTAACAATATGTCAATATACAGTATTCTATAAAAATAAAAATATGCAATTTACGAAATATCTACTAGCATCTGATGATAAAAGTTTCCTCTATGACTGTGTAGGCCTACTCTGTATATTTATACCACTGTAATTTAGTGATTTTTCCCATTACGATACCAGTGCAATATTCCCACTTATTTCATTATCTGTTACTTGGAATTCTTCGATCGATAAACCTATTTTTTTCAATTATTTCATTTCAATTATTATATATTATTCATTTATTTTCATATATATTTTACTATGAAATTACAGACATCTTTTTTATTGACTCTGTATTTCATTTAGTTATCCTCAGGCCCCATACAATGAATTTAGAATTTTATGAAACAAGTTGACTGTCCCAAAAGCATTATTAAAATGATAAATACACAAAACATTATATAATTAACGATGGTGGTTAAGGTATATATAGTGAAAAAATTTTGACGGGATGAGAAATGAGACAGTAAGAAGAATAGTAAAAGGAAAACCAGACCAGGAAAGGATAGAGAGGACACGATTAAAGTGTTATGGCCATGTGAGAAGAATGGAGAGGGAAAGGATGCCCAGGAGAATGTTTGATACGGAGGCCGAGAGGAAGATCAAGGGGCAGATTGATGAAGGGAGTAAGGAAGAGTGTGGAGGAGAGAGGAGAGAACTGGGCCAAGGTGGAGGGAGAGAGGTGGTGGGAGGACAGGAAGATATGGAGAGGCTTATGTTCCAATCATACCCAGCCAGTGGCTGGAACCTGTTCATGATGATGATTATGATGATAATGATGATGGTGATGATGATTATGATATATTTTCAAAGATGTGCATTATTTATATCCTTAGATTTGTAAATATTATTCCTACCTGCACTGATGTAGGCCTCTTTATAGGAGAGAAAACCCCAAGCTAACAGCGTTGTAGTACTCGCCATTGTAAAACCAAACTTCACGAAATCACCCGCTAAAAAAAAAAGTATGATAAGAGATAAGAATTTATATCTTAACAAAACTAAGCACAATATTTTTTTATAAAATGGAACATTAAGCTTAAACAAGAAAGCCCAAACTATTGATTTAATATCATTTTTCTTGTTTCTGAAATGTATAACCCCAAAATGTTTAAGGCTCTTTCTCCAGTAATTGACATAATTGTAAGGAGCAAAATATATATACATAAAAAATTTGAAAAAACTTATGTTTATCTCCAACCACCATTTCAATAATTTTTTAGTTGATATGTTTTCTGTAACTTGTGTATTTATAATAATTGTTGCAAAATAATTTGTACAGATTAATAAACTAGGCCAACCTTAGTCTGTGAATATCTTCAAATAATAATCTCAGCAATTGAACAAAATTTCTTCCCCTATAAATTAATTGTAGTTTTTGATATTTGCAATTTGACTGGATCGAGGTTATATTATACCTTCTGATTCCCCTTAATGTTTAAAAATAATAATGGTAAATTTAAATTTAAATAAATATTATGTCACAACCATTGATAAGAAAATGATTACAAACAAGATTAAGCTAGAACTAGACAATGTAAGTAGCTAGCTAGTAGTGAGGCGCTTATAATAAAACAAAATGCAAAATTGAGTGGATGAGTGGCAGGACGGACAGAGTGAGGAATTTGTTTTTGTTGTAATGGGTTGGCTCATTTGAAGTCAAAAGATATAAATTCTTTGGCAGTCAAATTTGAAGCTAATTTATTCAGATAAAAGGCTATTAAAATCTAACATAGTGTTTGTGTATGCTCGCGTATCTCTCTTTGATCACTAAATGTAGGTTAATCCACTTGACCCTGTCATTATATTTTGAAAAATATTTTTACACACATGGTTAGATAAATGTCAAATGAATTTTAGTATGCATTCATGTTCATATGTATACGTGTTCTCATTTTCATGCACAAAGGAATTAATGCATTTGCCTGTATATAGGTGTGTGGAAATTAATTTTTGTGTGGTATTCTCTACGTCAGTTTTTCTGTGTTCTGCGGAGCCCTTGAGCTCCGCCATAGATCCCGTGACGCAATTCTAAAATTGTATTCATTTGTTTTTCACACTATAAAATATTATCAGTAATTAGGATTACCAATTTTTTCAAATCTAAATAAAGGACATTTGCCAAAGGTGCAGCCATAACATTTGATACTTTCCATTTGTTTTATACTTTTGTACGTGTAAATTTAACTTTCATTACTGAATGTTCATAATGTTAGTGTAAAAAATTGTATGAGGGCTTCAGCATGTATTTGTTCTGGTGCAAGGGCTCCTTCAGTATAAAAAAAACTTGGGAACCCCTGCTCTGCATGAACCTAAGGTCAAACCATGATCATCATCTGGCGTATCACAAGAAAGGAAGAAATGGCTTGTCCTCTCATCTCATATAGATATAAGAAAAATATTAATGCAATCAACCATGTATGTTTGTATGTGAAAATGTGTTTATGTACTCTCCATAGATAGGCTGAAGACAGTTGGGAATCTATCGTAATTAGAATAGAACTTTGATTAAAATCTTATTTCTTTAGTTTGATGGCCCAAGTAACAGTTCTAAGTCAATTAAATCCGCTCTTCCCCTCATATTACGAGGGTAGACCCATCTGGCATTACCCAAATTACTAAGTCAATGAGCTCTAAAGAGGTAGTTGACCTCGGGGGTGTTGGGGTAAAGTGTTTGCCTCAGGATCCGATGTTCGTGGGTTCAAACCCAGCCTGAGTCGACGAACGATAAAAATCCGTAACACTACTTCCTTCTGAGGGGAAGTAAAGCAATCGCTCCCATGTCGATTGTGGCATGTACAATAATCTTGGAAGCTATGTGAAAATACCTTTCCCAGCAAAATTGATAGGCCCTTTCGCTCTCGCACATAGAAATTCTCGTTTGCTGATATAATCAGTCGGTTCAGAAAGTGCACGTTAAATACCTCAAATAAATAAATAATCTAAAGTGGTAAATCATGCAATGCCATAGTATGTAGAACATCTGGCGCACGCGATAAGAAACCAGCATCCCATCTTCAAAGCTTATGTTGCCAACTGTGGTCATATTTAAAAAAAAGGCAGACCGTCGATTATTTGATTGACACTCGACCAATCGTCTTTAAAATAACAAGGGGAATCCCCTCGCCTGATTCTGGTTTTAGGACTCTATTGCCCACCGTGACTGTATTCTCAGAAGAGTTCGATCATCGTATCTCTAACAGACTCTCGACCAATCCCTTATGTAATAACAGGGTTAAACCACATCACATTCTGGCCCCAGGCGTGGGAGTAGTTCGTTCACGGTAGGAGTTTACCTCTGAAAGGCCTTTTTCCCTACCAGAAATCTATTATATAGTAGGATATTGGTAGGAAAAAAGACCTTTCAGAGGTTAACTCCTACCGTGAATGAAGTATAGTTGGCCCCTCAATACTTAACGTCTAGCATCTCCTATTAAGTATACTCAACAGGGATTCAAGCCCAATCCACCCGTCATCACAGTATAGTTTATTTCGAGAGTGATTTGACCAGGAAAGTCAATCTTGAAACCTATTCCACGATTTTGCGCAGCATGCAGACTCTTTGATGATCATTTTACTATAAACGTTGTGTAAAAACAACATTTGAGATGATGACATTTGGAAATTAGACATTAATTTACTAAATCTAGCAAGTGATTTTTTATTTATTTTTTATCTTTTAGCGTAACGTCTTACTACCCGTTCAGTTTATACGCATATGTACTAACCGCACTAGTGAGATAGGGATGAATAAGGTTGAATTTAGGGTAAGTGCACCTACATTTGCGTGGACGTAGAGTGGAAAAGTATTTAGGAAAAAAACACCCAACCTGTATTCGAACCCCGATCTCTATGCCATCGGTAGTCTAGTCTAACACGAGAGTTACGCCTTAGACCATGCGGCCACTAAAGTATGTACAAGTGGGGTTGACGTACCCAACTTATACTCTTTACTCACATGAGATTAATATCTAGAAATGTTTAAATTTGCGCATTAAAAATGTGGCCCTTTTAACCAAATGAGTTTGACACGCCTACCTTAGACCTTTCGAGCACTGAAGCGTGTTAACCTAAATATTCCAGTGGGTACCTCAAGGAGGTATCCGGACCAGCTTTCCCCGGCCTAGACAAGGTATGCACTACCAACCACTTAGTGTGCCACATGTGGAGGAGCAATTACATTCCCTTGCTTCGACACAGATGATCGCACAAGGCTTCAGCTAACCACATGAGTGGCCAGCCCTCACGATTGTTATTCGGAGTTATTCATCATGGAGGCACCCTTTACAGAGTTGATTGTCTTAGCTCAATAGTTTACAACAACTTGCAAGGTTTAACTCCAACTTTTGTCTTTGAAACTATCGCAACCCTTTAATAATATAAAACAGCTCACATCCTAGTTTTTAAATTACTGCTTTTACTGAATACTAACATCCATCCGGGATATCCGCATTCGATCACACCTGTGGGGTAGTTAGAATTTAGATGAAATGTGCTTTTATTTGCTCAGAGGGAGAAAGGGGAAACTGTTTGGGAAAATTATCCCCCCCTCCCCGTTCCCCTGGTTAGAATTTGAATCCTGACCTCATCAAGGACAAACCAAACGATCTTGACGTTAAGTCCAAGTGATTTATTTATTTTTTATAAATTGTTTATATAATGATTATATTAATGTGACTAAGATGTCTCAAATGAAAATCCAGTTGGTATTTTAGAAGTTACGCTGGCAGTGCCACTCACCTAAACACGAGACTGCTTCAGTAAACTAAGCCAAAAGAATCCAAAACAGTACCTTTTTTTTTATTATTATTCTAACCATTCATATTATACTTGAATTGTAAATATAAAGCTATAACCTCAACAAGCCTTGTGAACCCTCCCGAAACACGCCACAACACCTAGGTTGGGAACCACTGGCTTAGCTCTTTCAAACATGCAATGTTATCCATTAACCATGGCCAGTCATCAGTCACAGTGGAGTGCCATAGCGTAAGGCGTGCTCCCACGGGGTCGAGTGCATGAATCACGACCGCATCAGTCGTGTACTTGACCTTGTGAGAACTAGTAGTCAAATAACCCTCGATCGAGCACGACTTTTACCGATAATGGTCGGTTATTATCCGTCTGAGTAGAAAGATCACGAGTCCTTCAGTAGTATACAGTCATCTGAGCAAGGATCTGAGTGTAATGTGACAGAGTGTCAATATGTTTTTGTACATGAAGAAATCCAGTGAACTTTATAGGGAATCGGAGGGTCTTTAAAACGTTCAGATATCTAGTTATACGAGTAAAGATCTCGACGCTAGAAATCAGGCCTATTGTGAACGAGATGAAAATTACTGGTTTTGCTCTGAAAGAAGTCACCCAAGAAATTAAAGTGTCATAATGACCTACAAGCAAAAACTAAATAGATTTTTTTTAAAGTGAAACAAGGGTTTCATCACTCTATTAAATGTACAAATCACGTCTATTTTGTATGCTATAAAATCACACATCACGACATTTGTTTACAAAATAAAAATGTTCTATTTTGAGACTAATATTTTGTATGGCTCTATTTCTAGGTTATTAAAAAAAGGATTTATTTCGGGGTCCAGTTTATAACAAGATACAAGTGTGAATATATTAGTATTTAGTATATTAATTCATGTATTTTAATAATTCTTGCTGCTGCAACCGCAAACCAAAACACATAATAGTTTATTAATATATTATATTCTATCAATAAGTTACGAGAACACCTTAGGAAAGTACTTCTCCCTTCTTAAGTCAACAACCCGAAGGCATGCAATGAGCCCTTAGGATGGTTAGTGCTACCTGCACCATCTGGTAGACATCACATGCACTAGGAGATTTCAGGAAGTGTGATGGTTCCCCTTTGCTTTCCATACAGAATTTCTATGAAAGAGTGCTAAAGAGACAACCAATTTTGTCGGAAGTGTATTTTCACATTCCTCCAAGGGTTCTTTTACATGCCACAATTGACATGGGACCGATGACTTTACTTCCCCTCCAAAGGATATTGTGCTATGGATTTATCGCTCAAGAAAGATCAAATCCATCAACCTCGGCTGGGATTGAACCTATGAACAACCGGTTCTGAAGCGAGCACTTTACCCCAAAAACATCAAGGTTGACAATGTAGTATTAGTAAGCCAATAATAATTATCTCCGATTAGGTTGACATAAGTTACTTTTATCCAATGTTTTCAATAAAAAAAACCTTCTGATCTATCTGTCACCTACACTCCCATGGTAGATTGATTATAGCTTAAGATCTCTGGGGATAATAAAGACGGATGTGGAGTAGCTATAAGCTGAGAGTGGTGTTCAGTGAAAACATGTTGACACGTAAGTTGAACAAGTAGGTAAACTTTTCTTTCCCTCCTCACGCACTGGCGCTTAGACAAACGTTCCTGTTGCGGTGAAAAAATATAATTTAAAGTAGGAACACGCTTTGGTGGCCGCATGGTCTAAGGCAGAGTGGTCCAACGTTTTTCATCCCAGGGGACAAATATGATTATCAATTTGCACCACAGGCCAAAGACATGTTTAATAATCACATCAACTTAATATCGGCCTACAAACAACACTAAGTAAATATTTATTTACAATAGACCTACTTATTCTTATATGTAAATTTTATATAAACATTGCGCAAGGTCATTAGAACCTTTCTAGTTTGTATGATGTTCTCAAGCAGCAAGTCTTGGGTAGGTAGAGCCTTTTGGAAGATGAATTACTTAAATTATGATATTCTTGAAGTATGAATAAATATTAGTTTTCAAATTAATAATTTTTAAATGCATTATACATAAATATTTATTCACAATTTAAACATTAATATTCACACCGCTTACATAGAAAACATTTAATTAAGAAACTAGTTAATATAATCATAGGTATGCGTTGCAGGACTAGCATACCCAGAGAATACCCCACTGCTCTTTTGAATTCCCTTCTTTGGAAAATATAACATTTTATTACCATCACTTGTCAAGTGCTTTTCTTTCACTTTCCAAGATACTGAATACATTGCTTAAGATTTTATTTCTCCTAAACAGCGATAGTTTTTAATATATCTATGCCATATTGTGTATTAGGTTGATTCTATACATAGATATGCCCAGGTAACTATTTTCTCGCAAGCTTTTCCTCATATCCGTTTGATCTCTATCTATGATGGTTGATTGATCCCATTGTGTTCCAGTGGGCGTGATGGCGTGATCAGTTTATTTCTGTCTTCGCGATTAATAACGCACGGTAGCCATTCTGAGATATAGCCGAGAAAGGGGGAGGCCAGTGAATGGTTCCTAATAAAGGGGTGACCATAAGCTGACCTTAATGAAGCTAAATTTTAACTAGTTTTCTTGCATACCATATATAGGCAACGTGCGAAGATGTTTGTGTGATATGGAACGTTATATTTGCATCATATCGGAGCATTTTTGATAGAAAAGTCAAGAGTTAAATTACTTTCATGACATACTGAAAGATATTTTCCTCATCCACCTTGCCGCCAAGATTTTCTCATCCTCTTTCCAAGATACTGCGAGTTCACTTCCTTTTGACTAATTTCCTCATCTCCATACCATAAAGTAACGAAGCCTGAATCAGCATAAGGATATGTGATAGAGGTGGGAATAATAAACGTAGTCCTAAACATTGTGACTCATCTCTCCGCCTCATACCCTTCTCAAGCAATTTGTATAAAGACTTTGATGAAAGCTATTAAAAGGTAGGCTGATCATACGTGCCGTTTTGAATGGGACGGTGCCTGTTTTTGGTGTTTTTTTCGTTATGTCCCGGCCGCCCAATGGTTTTAAAAATAATTTCATTTCTGTCCCGTTTTTATAAAAACTTTAAAATATTCTTAAATATTGATCCATTTTAACTTATAAACAAGTTTACATCCATAGCTGCTTTTGTAGGTATCAGTCATGAATGTAACCATCGGTAGAGGTGCGTTGATCGAGATCGACACTTGCCCATTGAATAAATAATGTAACTTTAAAAGCAATGAATTATTCAAAGAAAGTAAAAAATGCCTGTTGGCAATACTTGCGCGTTTGTCTGTAGAGCTAATCTTTGTTCTGTCACTGTGCGCTTGTTGGTTGAAGCATACGGATGACGCAATTTCCTTAACTTTTTATTTTACATTTTTAAAAGTTATAGGCCGCAATTTTTTTAATTCGTTGCATAAAGTAAGTTCGTCTGAAAAATACACATGGTATGAGTATGATGTAATACAACTTCCCTATAAATCAATCTAAGAGGCTTTGTGTGTCCCGTGAGGAATTTTTGTCCGTTCAATATTTGTAAATGGAAAAACATTTTTTTAATGTCCTATTCTAACATCCCTCCCCCCTCTAAGCCGGTCCCTTTTTGTCTCGAGGAATTATGGTCAGTATAATAAAAGGAGAACTAATAAGCACTCAGTGAATATACTATATAATTATTTTAAACAAATAGCCTACAATAGTACCGTGGATTGCACAGGATTTCTCTTTTAACAAAAAATGTAGATATTTACTTAAATCTCGTAAAATGTGTGAAACTAAAAAATATATATATTTGCATAAGCATAGTGAAAAAAAATCCCAACGTATCAAAGAGCATACAGAAAATAATACACTGTTACAGAAACATACTATGAAAAGAAGAACATATTTGTCCCCCAAAAAAGCATAGTCAACACTTCCCAGACGATAATTTAAATAAATATTACGGAATTCCAAAGGAATTTCTTGCATCATTGTTTAAAAATAGAGAGGTTTACTCAAAACTCGTAATATATGTGAAACGAATTAATATACACTAGCAAAATCAAGCACAAATTGCGCTATACTTACGTAAAACGTTTTTTGACCCACGGTTTTAAATTTTACAATTTTATTTTTAAAGAATTAAAAGTCCTCATTTGTATATTTGGACCAATAAAAATATCAATATTGGGTCCACAAGGGTCAACACTTCTTATTAAAAGTTCAACTTCCGGTTAAAATTTTTGAAATTTTATTAGGGGTTGCCCATCTTCAGGTCATCGAATTGCTATTAAATTCCTTATTTATAAATTTTTACCAATAAAAAGGGTAAATATTGACTATTGAGTCTAAAATTATAAAGGTAGATTATTGCTGCACAAAAATTTTCCCTAAGAAATTAAAGGAAAAGAACATCAACTTTTTGAGAAACTTACTAATATTTAATTACTCTATGGCGTTAGAGAATTATTGCGTTAGCTCAAGAAATATCCGTCAACCCTAGCTTTGTTTGAATCTACGAGCATCGGGTCCTGAGACGAGCACTTTATCCCAAAATCATCGAGGTCGACCTTGTGTTCTTAAAAGGTGTGTAGCTGTGTTTTTGTGTGTGAGTTGTGTCTTTGTGCTTTTGAGTGTTCGCGATGGAGATGTAATTGCTAATAACATGCAGTGAAGAAAGAAGGGCAATCTGGGATGCCTCTTTTGAATACCATAGCAAGAGAGACCATCTAAAGAACTGGGGGCTGAGATAGAAACCAAATTGGATATAACACGTAAGCACTTTGTACAATTTAATGTGAATACATATGATTCCTAAATAATGTAGACTTTGACTGGAAGTTGTTACTTGCACCGAGTTGCACCGGGTGACCTCTTCGTGCACGCTCAAGATACTTGCGCACCCTTGTGCAACCAAATACTCGTGAAAGCTTGCATCCAATATGAATGCAGACTAACACAATCATTCTAGGGACATTAATAAATACACAAATAGATTTATTTGTTTGAAAAATATTATACCGTGGCTATTAGAGACAAATCAAAAAATCACTTTCGTAAAACGATATTATTCTTATTATAATTTAGGAGAACACAGATGGTATGGGTCTTATCTTATGGTTTATCAAAAATTGTAATTGATGTCTTGTTGAGTGGATGTAGGGAGGTCAAGTATTCAATACACAAGCATAATCGTTCTTTCATATTTATTAAACGTTAACTGAAATATCCAAACATATTTTAATTTTTTTATAATCTTTTTCACTATATCAAATATATTTTAACCTAACTACATTATTCGTCATGCATATGTAAACAAATCTAATATAGTCCTCATTTGGCGAGAAAAATGTACGTGTTTATGAAGCAAATGTAAGGTAACACCAATGACTTACCGTCATAGTATCCTCCAGTGAGGTCTTCCCCTTGCTGACCTCTGTCCTCTAAGGCTGAGTCCCCACGCCAAGTGACTCTGTTGTCCGAGGGCAACTTTCCAGAGCGTTGAGCCTCATAGAACAGCAGTGATAGTTCCAGTACTCGCTCATAGTCGTAATCCACCGCTTGGGTGGTAAGCGGAACTAATATTACATAGGGCACTGCCACTAGCCACAGGTGAGGCCACAGCATCTGCCACAATGACACAGGAAAACTCACAAATAATTTTAGCTTTCACTGTGCAAATATTAATTTCTGTAAGCTCTAAAAATGTAGTTAGTACGTTATTTAAGATTGTTAAACCATTAATAAAGAATACATTCGCACAGGTTTGTCCCCGCTGAATAAAGAAACTGGCTGACTTGGTATTATTTCATCCTTTAAAGTCGAACGGTTATATAATTATCAGCAGATATTTATATTGACGTGGGATCATGATTCAATATTATTCATATTAGCACCGTGTCTTACTACCCGTTCGGGTTATATCCACTTACGCTAATGTGTAATGGTAGGGTAATAGAGGACCTACATTTTAACGTGGGATCGGAACCACGGCGGAGGCCTAGCATTCCACACATTCACAAGTTGTGATTAATACACATCTTGTCAGAAGGGAAGGAAGGGTTTGGCAGGAATCAGATAAATCTGTGCCGGGACCGAGGATTGAACCTTGGACCCCCAGCACAGAAGTCCGACACCTTACCCTTATACCACCAGGTCACCCATAGTATATATACATTTTAAAATGATATTTTGTGTTTGGGTGGCCGATTGTTGGTATTTTACTGTGACGAGGAGTGCCAACGTTTGCTACAGTCAAAAATAAACTAATATTTACATTTTACCTGAAGTACTCGTAATACTCATACTACTATTACTAACGTTAAATTATGCATAAAGCAAGATAAATAGATCACCAATACAGGATTTGCGATGTTGTTATCAAAACAATTATAATCAAAGTAACATTGCTAAGAATATGGCGCTGACACTCCGCAGTTAATTGTTGTTCCCAGCACTTAAGGGTGTGCAAGAGGGTGAACATATATAATTTTATATTTATTTTTATGATAGTGAACTTTCCTAATAGATCTTAGAAATATTTAATATTTGAAAATATAGCAAAATCGCTATATATCTTTTTATCTTTTGTTTTAAAAATTATAACATTTAATTAAATATATTATAATTATTTTAGCACCGCGTCTTTCTAACCGTTCAGGTTATAATACTACCTCTTTGTGCAAGTGTTAAGTAGTATAGGTAAAAGCCTTAATTTTTTTAATGGGTGTGCAGATAGTAGACCTATAGCATAGTGTCGGGAAAACATTTTAGGCACGTTTTATGCTATAGGTTACTGCAGATTAATTTTATTTATAAATAATTAATAATTATCCCTATTCACAAATATGAACCTTATTCCCTTTCATTCACATTCGCTGCGTCACGGGCTTGTAATGCGCTTCCTCTCACAGTAAGAGACTTGACTGGGTTGGCTGCTTTCAAAATCGCAGTCAAATGGAGTATTATTTCTAAGAGAATCTAGCTCTTCATGCTTTTGTAAACATTTCAAATAAAACTGTTTATAAATAAATGCTGGAGTAATTGTATGAATGAAGGAATGAATGGAAGAATGGATGGAGGTAATCTAAAGATTAAATTTAAAATTTTAGACAATCATTTTATATTCACTATTGTTATTATAAACGTGTTTAGTTTAATTGGTTAAGTGTAAGACAAGGCAAACTAGCCTTAACTTCGCCAAAATGTTCGAAAATAAAGACAATACATAAAAAATAATTTAAAACCTGTGGCAGATGTTCTCAATCTCTTACAAGCAAAGCCCGTATTATATTACTACTATTGAGCTGAAACTTATATATTCCATTCACCGTAGGAATTGACTTCTGAAAGGCCTTTTTCCCTACCATAAATCTACTATATAGTAGGATATTGGTAGGAAAAAAAACCTTTCAGAGAGTAATTCCTACCTTGAATGGAATATTTTAGCTAGTCATGACGGGAAAAATACTAAACCATTTAACGTTTCTAATTCATTAATGAAAATCATACATCAAATTAAAAAAAGACCTAGAACCGTGATATTTAAGTAAATAAATATACAATAGACTTGTCCTTCCTGTTGAGAGCAAAATACAGGTAGTGGTGACAGCTGATTGTGTTTTGAGTGACAGCGTCGAGAGGGGGGAGACGAATGGGAGAAGATAAGATCATTCATTAGCAAACGCAAGAATGTTTCCCCTACCCAACTTTTCAAAACAAGCTAAGAGGCTTACTGAAGTGCAGAGAAGATAATAGTTACATTAATACTAATTGTAGATGCTTGTGAGGTATATTTCTAGGGAAATATCTAGTCAGAGATGGTATGACATTGTTACTTGTAGCTGGTTGTGTTTGATATTGCTAAACCAATATTTAGTTGGAGATGGTATGATAATGCTATTTTTAGCTGGTTGTGTTTGATATTTCTAAATCAATATTTAGTCAGAGATGGTATGACATTGTTACTTGTAGCTGGTTGTAGTTGATATTGTTAAACCAATATTTAGTCGGAGATGGTATGGCATTGGTACTAGTAGCTGGTTGTGTTTGATATGACTAAACCAATATTTAGACAGAGATGCTATGACATTGTTATTTGTAATTGGTTGTGTTTGATATTGCGAAAGGAATATTTAGTCAGAGATGGTATGACATTGTTACTTGTAGCTGGTTGTGTTTGATATTGTTAAAGGAATATTTTGTTAGAGATTATATGTCATTGTTGTATGTGCTTTTGAGGGATATTGATAGAAAAATGTTTAATTATTAATTATTTTATTGTAATAAAAATAAAATCTCTCAAATGTTTATACATCTATTGTGTTTTATTCATAAAGAACATACCTTTCATCTCTTATTTTACCATCTTTTATTTTTACTTCTCTGCTGTATATTATGAATATCATTGATGGCTTTACAAACAATTATTTTAATCCGTAAACTACACATTAGGGCTATATCTACCTAATGTTAAGAAGAATATAAATTAAAAATGATTTGGGCATCAAGAGAAAATGGACAAAATGTGCTTGAAAATAATAGGATAAAATCACATAGGGTATAGCTATCTATTTAACCCTGAGGGTGTGCGATCTTTTCGATTTATAAACTCTTGGTTCTTAGTCAAATATCATTAGTGTAAAGGGATGCAGACAAACTGATCGACGATCAACTGGTTGAAATGGGAGGACAAAGTGGTTGATAGACAAGGGTTATTGATCGACACGGAGGAACAACGTGGACCAAGTGGCCCACACGGGTAGGAGCCATATGAAAGACAGCCAACTCACTGGGTGACAAAATATAAACAAAATATCTGGAAGGCTAGGCTGGTCAATTAGCTGACGCGACTTGAAACAACTGGTCGACAAGTTCATGCATATGAGGAAAAAGTTATAGACAACCAACTGGTTTACAAACGTCGTTATAGATCAATGGAACAAGTGACTAATGAGTTAAATATTACGAAAAAAGTTCCCGCTAGGCCACAAGACCTGGGTTTGATTCCAGTGTTCGTTTTCAACCTATATTTAGATACATTCATGTAAACGTTCAAACATAAGTTTACTCACATTCCCGTGAACGACTGTCATCCATTACTAATGATTGTTTCAAGGAATTTAGTTAGTAGTGTTTTCCTTCGCTTTTCACAGCCCGTTTGAACTATACAAATATATGTAGGAATGAGGAGGGTATAATTTATAATAAATATTGACGTATTTGCGTGTAGGGTGAATAAAAGCATTTAGGAAAAAATCTCTGTAGTATATCTGACATGGATTCGAACCCTAGCTCCTCATAACTGGCAATCCGGTATAATTCAATTAATTCATGTGAACACCGACGTGAGTATTTAGTAGATTTACACATTATTTTACAAAAAAGAGTAGGCCTATTATTGGTGGATATTCACTTGACCCACCCAATCTTCTTAGTTTTTACTTTCTCGCTATCTTACTGGTAGAGAAAGTATTGTGATCGTCAATAAAATTGAAATTGAGATTTTGATGAATGTTGACGTTTCATGACCCCCCACTCCCTCACCCCAAATCTAAAAAAGTTATTTTTGGATGTCTGTCTGTATTTCGGACTAGAGCTTAAACTATTATACCAATCAACTAGAACTTGGTACCTAGGGTTTTTCTAGGTTTCCCCGAGGTGTTTATGGAATTGGATATCTAACCCTAAATTATTATTATTATTATTATTATTATTATTATTATTACTAGCACCACGTATTACTACCCGTTCGGGTTATACGCACTTACGCTAATGTGTAATGGTAGGGTGATTGTGAGATGAAATGGAGGACCTACAGTTTAACGTGGAATCCGAACTACGGTGGAGGCCTGGCATTCCCCACATTCACAAGATGTCTTGTCAGAGGTGAAGGAAGGGTTTGGTAATCAGATAAATCTGTGCCGGGACCGAGGATTGAACCCCGGCTGCCAGCACAGAAGTCTGACACCTTACCCCTAGACCGCCAGGTCACCCTATCTAACCCTAAAAATAAGGGTAGTTTACTGAAGGGTAAAAAGAGTAAAAATCGATTTTCTCAAAATCGGCTCTAGCGATTTTGGTTAAATTTCATTTATAAATATTCCAAACTAAATGGCTACTCTCAATATCTCGACAAAATGACTCGAAGGATTCCGGTCAGATGCGTAAATATTTTTTTTTTTTCAAATCGCCGTAAATCTTTGAGATATGAAATGACTTATAGTTGAAAATATGTAGGGCTATTTATAATAAAAAATTCTTTAATTTTAAACATATTTTTATAAAACCAATAACTGTCAAGCTATACGCAAAAATATATATTTTTAACTTTTCTAATACTAAAGGTAAAGTATTGTGACCGTAAACAAAATCTAACCCGAAATTTATGGATGTCGAAATTTCATGATCCCCTGAACCCTAAAAAGTGGTTTTGCAATGCCGGCTGTCTGTGTGTCTGTTTAACAATAAAACTAAGAGTGGTTTAATAAAAAGCGGAAATAGAACAAATCTATTTTCTCGAAATCGGTTCTAACGATTTTGATTAAAATTTGTATCTAGATGTTGATTAAATTTATAAATAAAATGGCTATTTTAATTTTTTTCATGATATTGACTCTTAGGGTAATTTACAGAAGCGGACATTTCCATATCTCCACAACTATTTGAGATAATAAATAATTTACCATTGCAAAATTGTAGTACTATTAAAAATAGAAAACTTTTATATGACATATATTTTTATAAAGCCAACAGTTTCTGAGATATTGGCAGATATATTAACACAAAATTTTGGGAACTTTAGTTGTAAAGAGATACTACTTAAATTTTAACGCAATAATTCTCTAATTTCAAAATAAATAAGTAAACACTCAAAAAGTGTATAATCGTACTTAATATACTGTTAAGATCTTATTTTTAGGTTGTTTTTAGCAATATATTTTGTTTATAGATATAATTATGCGCAATATATTACAAAATAAGGTATTTATCACCAATTAACAGTAAGCTTAGTTTTATTTTACATAATATTGACGCTTGTTTGATCCTCCAAGGTAAGCGGGTTGTTTATTTGCGTACAGTAGTAGAATGACGAGTGCGTCAACCAGTGCAGCAGTGGAAGAGGAGGGCTGCGGTGTCAAAATTCATAAGTAATATTTTGAAGCGTAGTTTTTGTCCTGGTCTTTTGACGGAAAAAATAAAATAATTGAAACAGGCAGACCCACTCCAATTTTAGGCGCAGCGACAAAAAAACTTTGACATTTCAATACTCAATTTTATGAAAGTGTTTAGTAATTATTGGGGTGTAGGGTTGGTGGAAAATTTTATAGTTGACCTTGCTATTTAATAACGATAATGGCATGTAGAATAAATCCAGATTTAATGCTATTTATAATATTTGCAAAGCTATTAAAAAGATTGCCAAAGGTCAAACTAATTTGCAGGCCACAACCCAAGACAAAATATCTGCAATAGTAAATTTACCATTATTATCATCATTATTATTAATATTATTATCATTATTCCAATATATATAATTTATTGATTGAGTAATATTTCTAAGACCACCAATGATTTTTTTTTATTCCATTCATATTTTGTGTCACCCCGTTCCTTTATTTCCCACAATACTTTAAACTCTACAAAAAAAAATGTAACTTCACTGCTTCCCTTTGCCCAGAATTGACCACACGCCACTGATATAAAATTATTTTTTGTTGGAATTAATGAGCAAATATAGTTTGAAACCCATTTGAAGTCTGACGAGTCAACGACAAACAACGATACGTAGAGAGATGTCATTTTCAGTAATATGACAATAAACAGATTTGGAGTGTACGAAAGTTGTTTTTCAGACCATAAACCAAGTTACTGCTAAATTACAAATTAGTTTTCCTACTCTCTGATTGCTGTATTATCTGTAAATACATAAATATAGAATGTTAATATTCTTAAAATTAGAGGTCAAATCTTTTGTCCTGTTTTCAAGTTATAGGTACTACTCCCTACTAATTTGATTTTACCTTTATACAAGCAACATAAAATAGTCAAAAAACTAGTATTCACAATAATTAATATTACACTTTTACATTCTTTTGTTAGTTATTGATTGCTTGGATTTATTTTAACTTCCCTCCATTTATCTTTAGTAAATACAATTTTCATAAATTGGAACATGTAAAGCAGATCCCAGTTTCCAAGCTGTCAGCAAATTGTTCAAATTTCATTATATTAAGGTCTTTGAAATGTGAAATTGTTTGAAATGCTCTTTGGTAGTCAAAGATGCGCCTCTTTTCTCAATGTTTCTTTATCAGTGTATCTTATTTTATAGCTGATCTTATGTGGGTTGTTGATGCTTCAATGTACTGTACATTATTCCGTTCAGAAACCTCACGAGTTTTTAGTAAATGTATCTTTATTATAAGATAAAGAAAGAGAGAAAGTCTGTGCGGTGCGCCGAACCATTTATTTATTTTTTGGCCAAATATAATAGTGAGGACTTTAATCCTTAAAAAAGAAAATCATACAATTTAAATCTGGGAGTCAAAAAATGTTTTAGGTAAGTATAGTGCAGTTTTTGCTCATGTTTGCTAGTGTATATTATTTGGTTTCACATACATTACGAGCTTTGAGTAAATATCTCAATTTTTAAACAATTTAGTGATAAAGTCCGTACGGAGTTCTGTACCATTTATTTTTTCAATTTTTTGACTAGTTGGATGTTTATCACTTTGTCCTCCTATGCCTGAAATTGACTACTAGGTGGTCCAAGTTGTATTGGTCACTTGAACTACCTAGCCTTACAAATATTTTTTAGATTCATCAACTAGTTGGTTGTCTATGGCATGTTCCTACTCGTGTAGGCCTACTCCTTGACCCACCCTATCTTTGAAATAATCGTATTCATTTTGTCGACCAATTGGCTGTAGATCACTTTGTTCTCCTATTCATGACCTTGAATACTAGCTAGTCCATGTCGTTTCGGCCTCTTGTCCCAATTAGCCTCCCAAATATTTGTTTAAAGCTTGTTGACCAATTCTTATAGTGCAAATACAAACAATATGAACCTGTATCTAATCTAGTTTACAAATAAAATTATAGTAATACTGATACTTAAAAGACATTTGAAGTTAATCATTTATGACAATTGGTCTTAGGTTAGATATCATTTTAACCAAAAATATCAAGGTGATTAAACTTATTGCATCCTGTAGATTTCTTTTATTGTTCATCGGATTAAAAAAATATACCTTTATTTATTGTCTTTTTCATTTCACATATTCCAAAAAGGTAATATAAAACCATCTATCAGTACAATAAGTTTTATCTCACACTACCATCAAAATTATATTTCTCTAGGTTTCGCTGACTAGGTATAGCTGTAGGAATTATTGTCTTTATTATGATAACATTTAACTCCAAATACTTCTATTGACATTACCTGTTTAAGCCCTTACACTAATACCCTCATTTCCCTATCTTTTATTTTCTACTCCAAGCTGGACAATAGTATTGAGTCAGAAGTTAAAAGTGAGAGTGAGTACATTACTATATCCTTCACCTTTTAATTGAGCCATCCCAATTCGAACCAAAATGATAGGTATAATATCTCTCGATAAAAAAATTGTGTCATTACTAGCCTGTGCACAGCTTTAAAGGAATAATTGCTACCTAAAACCGACAATTCCCTCAGTTTACTTAAATTTGGGCAAATCCACTAATTGCGGGCTAACAAATCTTCCTTAGGTATATTTACATGTTAATGTAAGCCTCAATGAAACAACAAGAGGGTATGTAGAGTTAGACGATGGCAACGATTTCTCCTTGCATCAAGTTTTGTAATGAAGATAGGTATTTAATGCAAAACCAGCCGAATGGGCGGATAAGTTATTTCTCTACTACACTGAATGGACATGAACACACCCTTTGCAAATTAGCAAAGCATGACGCTCGAGTTTGTCATCTGCGTGATTCTGGGGGAACGTATCTATCGGTTTATTTTATTGTTCTTGTGCGGAAACATGTCTATGGTGCATGAAACTGTTATTGTTTGAAAATAGTTACGCATTATATCTATCACACTTGGGTGAAAAAATATTCACATTAAAGAATATACAATTAAGTTTCGCAGCTAATATTGTGCAAATATGAATACAATCTTTAATATATTCAAAGATGTAGTTATTACCTATGTTGTTTACATTTTGCCAAGGCTACAACATATTTAATATTGGCTATAAATAAGCGTGTATAATAGTTTTAAAATTAGAAAAATAGAACATTATATTGAAAATTCACTAACTATAATGAAATAAGCTGGTTAATAACTTGATTACATTGGTTTGGATGACAATCTTTGTGTAATAATCTTACGTTCAAACGATCATTTAGGTTTTAGGCTTATAGGAGGTATTATCATATTAGCCCAACTCTATTTATATAAAGAAACAAGTCAAGAGCTTATAGCTTGGTTATACTGTTCAAAACTTTTATTAACACATTTATTTCATTTAACTAAACATACAATGCTGTATCTCATATATTTATACAAATTATCGAAATATGTCAAAATACCACATTGCATTGTTGTATGTGTGTAAGAGACNAGAGACAGTGATATCCGTATGTTTCTTTTTCTCTTACACAATGGTGTGCAGATGACAGCTCGAAAATGTAACCTAAAGATCTCTGTCCAGTTTATATAAAGGTCACTGATTATAGTGTAAATCTTGTGAAAGAGCTACTTTAAAGTTTTAATTCTATGTTCAAGTTGTTTATCTTACTCAGAAACCAGCAAATATAACTTTGGATAATAATACAAAGAAGCACACATGTGTCATTAACTATTTTGATTTAGTTATTTAATTCTTTAAATGTCTTAATTGTGTAGACTTTTTATAACTAAATCTTTTTTTAGTTGTTTGTCCAATATGGGCTCTTAACGACTTAATCAAATAGGTTGGTATAGAGATCGTACGTAGCTTACATGAAATCCCCTCGATAAATATGGCGAGATAATTAGGAAAAAACATGCTGTCTCCAAGGAAACGTTAACCCTTACTTTCTGAAAATGTATTAAATGTGGATTGTTGATAATTGTTGATAATCTACCATAAGCTAAACGGTAAAAACCTCAAACAAAATAATGATATCTACTTGGAAATTGAATATATTCATAATCAATAATATAAGTATGCTCCAATACAACATATTTTCCTCCTTAGAAAACGACTCTAAACCTGTGTAACCAGATATCTTCTACATTACCTTGTCCAGTATTCAGGCGCTAGGTAGTTACGTATCCTACCAAAGTTATATGATCAGGTTATTATTGTGAAATGAATATTACATTTATTAATTTAGTTGATTTATTTAATTATTTCATTGGTGTTAACATATTATTTTATTTCACCGATTACCTTATTCAACGAATTCTGCTATTTTAATCACAGAACTAGATGTAATTTTACCCAACCAAAATACCTACAATAAACCCTGCATATAAATGCTTGGAACAGAAGTTGCGAAGATAAACACTGCCTTTATCTGAATGCTCGGAACAACAGTTGCGAAGTAAGCCACGCGTAGTTCGCACAAAAATTCCAAAATACTTGATCGCATCAATGCGAGTTCAGTTGCGTCGCTCTTCACATCACTTTACCTAAAGTGGATTTAATATTTTCTCTTAGCTTCGCCCGCGCCGCCCTTGCCGCTCACATTCGTTCACTCAAGTAATACGGCGCCTTGTAAATAGAATTGTCACACATGAACTAAGTTAGACATGTTATATCACATAAAGTTGCATTCAAGCTAGGTCAAACTACCTGACAAATGCCAATAAATAATAAAATTTCCATTCAACCATTTGATCCCTGGACTGGAACAATCTGATTTGAAATTTGCATCACAAATAGGGAAATTACCATTAATAACCGCATTACTTAATCAAATTCAGGGTTAAACACAAATATCTTGCGCGTGGAAAATCTAGTGGGTCGCCTATATCTCACAAATGTTCGAGTTTTACATCTTGACACATAACAAATACACGGTAATACAACATATATATAGCACCGAATTTTACTATCCGGTCGGTTTATACGCTTATGTACTAATTACGCTAATGGTTTTAGTGGTTAGGAAGGTTATATATATAGGAAGTGTACGTGAATTTGAGTGAAGGAAGAGTGAAAAACCATTTTGGAAGAAACACGCTCAGAATACCCGACCAAGATTCTAACCTCGATCTTCCCATCATCGGCAGTCTAGTTTAGTGAGAGTAGCGCCTTAGACTATGTGGCCACCAAAGTGGGTTACAACTTATTAACAAATATATAAAAATAGTTTCAATTAGACATTAATTATTTAGTTGCTTAAATGAAACACAACAAAAATGATTAAACATAATGCAGTATAGCAACGTTAAAATTCCACTTAAAAACATCATACAGTACTATAAAGGCGCTAGTGATGATCAAACCAATAAAATATCGAGATATCCAGTATATAGTGAAAATCAGTCCTTGTAAGCTAAGCAAAATGTTGAAAGGGTTTTCATTATACCCGATACACATGGGGGGATGTTTTCATGCTTAATTCAGTAGCTAAAGTGATATTAAAATAATTATGAAATGTATCACAAAATAACCAGTTAAAGCTAAGAAAGAAATGGCATGCATTCACAGTCATAATGTTCATCCTTATTTTGAGAACAGCTAAGGCTACCAACAAAAATAGTAATTTTAATCATGTTCATATTTATTTTACAAGGAGTATAATGAAATAGAATTATTTGTTAATCATTCTAATTAAAATTTTCCAACCTTCATAAATTTTAGATTAATGAATATTTTCAAAATATAAAACTCAACGCATCCATATGTGTTAGGGAATCTTCTCACAGTTGGGTGAATACATATATTTTTGTTATTGTTGACAACTAAATTTCGTCTTTCGCAGTTATTCCACCCCTATTGCAAACACTTGTGAAACATGGCTAATATACACGTTATGTCTCTTTTTTTCACTCCATCTCATTCTTTCGCTTCTCTAAGGATATACCATGGTGCAACTTAAAAAACCATGGATGGTTCTGGAACAATTTCCTTCGAAAGATATACGTGAAAAGAAGGCTTTTCTACACAGCCATTCCACAGTCGTCCCATAGCCTTATACGGGAAATTTCCGCGTTTAATTAATCTCTCTATTTTAAAAATTAAAAAGGTTCGAGTATAAAGAAACTGTCATTGAGCTACCGTGCCAGGATAAGTTTATACATATAATAAATAAATAATATTAAAATTGATAAAAAGCAAGTTCTCATATATAGACAGTAAGAAGCAAGCCCTTACTAACATTAACAAGTCGGAGCACAACAAGATTCCAACCTCCGAGACTCCCCTATCTTCTCCACCTTCACAAATAAAGCATTATAAAGTGGGACGAATCCTGGATAGCTCAGTGGTAAGAGCATTGGCGTACTAAGCCGAAGGTCCCGGGTTCGATTCCCGTGTCCAGGTGTCATTTTTCAAATTTCACAATACAAAAAGTAAAGGGTTCATCATCACCAACATCTTACATCACAAAATACACAACGTGGGGCTTCATCAGAAAATAATAACGTTTCAGGAGTAATAAATGATCAAATTAAATCTTCTTTCTTATTCCTTCTCAACAAGTTTGTTGATCATTCCACAAAAAAACTTCATACATAATAATAATAATAATTCAAAATTTCACAAACCTTCCGGCAAAATGCATTTATAAGAAAAAATAAGACTTGAAGATGATGTAACATATAACACCTAAACATGTCATAGAAGACTAAAGATCAAATAAGGAGAAAGGAATAAAAGAATAAGAAAAAAGATTTAATTTTGAACATATAATTATTTTCATAAAATAATTTGTGTATCTGTTAAAAGTACAAGCTAAATGTGCCCTTTGTTTACCCTGAAAGGTAACAAACTTATATCGCATATTTTCCCTGTGGCGTAGCTGATAGGATAGGGTCATATCGTATTATTATTATTATTATTATTATTAGCACCGCGTCTTACTACCCGTTCGGGTTATACGCACTTACGCTAATGTGTGATGGTTGGATGATTGTGAGATGAAATGAAGGACCTACAGTTTAACGTGGAATCCGAACCACGGTGGAGGCCTGGCATTCCTCACATTCACAAGATGTCTTGTCAGAGGTGAAGGAAGGATTTGGTAATCAGATAAATCTTTGCCGGGACCGAGGATTGAACCCCAGGCGCCAACATAGAAGTCTGACACCTTACCCCTAGACCACGTATAACGCATAACGTATTACGCCATGGTAAAATACTACCTCTCAAAGTTCATGGAATGTGCATTTTAAAACAAACCGGTATATATTTTATTGAATAATAAAAATGTCTTTAAAATAAAATACATTTAAACACTTCAGACTTTTTTTTGTTAACAAATTTACTAAAGTAAAACCATTTTTACAGTCCAATTTTCATTGGAAGAACCTTCCCTGACACCTTTAAAAGATCTTCTTTTACGTAATCTTACGTCAAGTTATTTAATCCGCAACTGTCACTTTTGATAAATAATATCAATACCTTATAATATTATAGTAAAATGGTATCGCTGTTACAACAGAAAATATTTTGTATTTTCTAAAATTTTCTTCCTATCAAAATTCTGCTATATCTAATTTCCGTCTTATACTTTAAACGAAAACATCGCTGAAAACTATGACCTACGCTACTACCAAATCACGTACAAGTTTCCATACTAGTTACTTGTTCTGAGGATAGTCGTCATGAAAGTTGGCCGTTACCAATGCACATAATAGTTTACTTTAACAAATTCAGCTGTAAATTATCTATAAAAACATTTCACGTGTGTACGAGTAAAATTTATATTTGACCTTGGAGTTATAAGTATTGCCAGGAGGGGACATTTGAACTTACTTTTTTTTTCACAGTATTTTATTTGTTGGTTGAAAGCATTTGTGAGAAAGGAATATGTTTCCTCAGTCGTATTTCCTTATCTACAGTTTTCACTCGAGCTGAAATGGGATCCATATGCTTCTCAATCTATCTCTTTCCCTTTCTTTCTCTCTCTTTCTGTCCATCTATCTACTATACAAGCAAGAGAACAAAACTTGTTGTGAGAAAATGAATTGTATTCTCAGGGCTTTAACTCTCCTCTAGGAACATCTAATGAAAGACTTGCTTAAGTCAAGGAATCAAACAGGACACTTATATAAATAGTTCAGTCAGTAGCGTTAAAAATGTATCATTAGTGAAATGTGAGTTTACCCTTTCACAGTGATGAATTAACGGCGGGGACTGGATGTTGTACCGGTCCTAGTCTTAAGTTATATTATAAGACATATGAAGATAAGACAGGCCTAGCCAGCCGGTAGTGGAAAATATATGGCTTGAATAAAAAACTGACCACAGGCCGGAAACAGTAGTGGATGGAAAGTAGAGGTCCAGAAAGTGCACGGTAAATATCTCAAATAAATTAAATGAAAATGTCTAAGATGTCAATTTTGTTTTGCTGTTAACATTGATAAGACCCGATTCGGTGGTCTATTGATCTAAGGCAGGCTTTTCAAAATCACGGGTCTATCCATGGTTTTGTGCAGCCCGCGGACTTTATGATATGCCAACATACAACACTTGGGAATTTATAATGATTTTAGGAAATCTGGTATACGAGGTTGGTATACAAATTTCTACTTTTTCTTCGATAGGGAGCAATTTCTAAAAAAATATTGTATTTGCACATCAAATCTGTTAAATGTTTGGTAACACATATGGTAACAGTTGTTTTTCTAACATGAAAGTGAACAAAACGCACAAGAAATATCGTCTTACGGACACATATCGATAGGTCACCAATTTATTAAAGTGACTTTGGCACAATATTTAAAGCCCAGTATTCACACCATTGTTGAAAATAAAAATTACAATTTTTTTCATTTGAAAATAGGGTTGGTCTTATTATTTCTCTCACTCTCTTTTTTTTGTTGTATTAATACAATACTGAATAGGAATTATTTTTAAATAAGATATATATTTTTCTTAATGTGGCTCCCTTATTATTTTCAGCTCTTAATATGCCCCTTACTATAAAACGAGTTTGACACACCCGGGCCGTCACTCTTGAAAAACATTACTGCCGATGACGGTGAGATCGGGGGTCGAACCCCAGTTGGGTGTACTGAAGATGGTTTTCCTTAAATGGTTTTCTAATCTCTCTCCACACAAATTTGGGTACACTTCTTTTAAAGTCAATTTTCCTCGTCCCTAGAACATTAGAGTAATTATTAATTAGTATTTTTATATGCATGGGTAGTGAGACTCAGTGAAATAACAACCAAAATTGGTAAGATATAACAGTATTAGCACCATTATTACTATCACTTGCTATATTTTTATACTTATTTATTAGTGATTTTTGGTACAGGGTTGTTCAAAGCTTAAAAAACTAACGATTTTCCCATTTGGACCGAGTGAATGCATGAGGAGACTTGCTAGAACTATCGTAGATTTTATACCATTGCTCGGAATGCTATCACGTAAAAAAAATGCTTAAAGCTTTTATAAATAATTTTTTAATATATAAAAAGTAGGTGGCAAACATTACCGAAAAATGTAAAAACAATCGATATATTTTTCACTCGAATTTATAATTACTATTAAATTACTATTCTTGACATGTGACCTAGCTAATACTATACAGAATTAAAAAAGTATTTCCATAGAGATATTATTAAACGATTTTCGCTAACTCCAGTATTCATTAAGTATTATTATGGGGTATCAATAATATATAAGCTATAATTCCTAAAATCCATGATTAATAACACATTGCTGACAACCAAAATAAAAAACGTTTATTCTTTATTTGTTTAGCACCACGATTCATTACCTGTTCAGTTTACACACATACTAATAACACTAATGGGGTAGTTATGAGGAAGGTTGAATTTAGGGGAAATTTTCATGGAGGAAAAGTGGGAAAACCACCCTCAGTAGGCCTACACCCGATCGAGATTCGACCCCTGATCTTCCTGTCATCGGTAGTCTATTCTACTGCGAGAGTGACGCTTTGGACCAGGGATAGGGAACCTGTGGCTTTAGGGCCACATGCGGCCTTTTGTGGTGTTCGGTGTTGCCTTTTTACACATTTAGTCAATAATTATGTATGTTCATCGTTTTTAAATTTTTAATTCACAAACGTTGTGTATTTTAACCGGTTAAAATAAAAAATCGTTTTTAAAAGCACTATGTTAATACATGAACTTCCCTTATTGATTATATATATATCCATGGTTGGCGCACTATCATATTATTAATTTGTTCTTGGAGATCAATACGAACCCACTGTGCAACGTCAGCTTGATTATGAAAAATCACTAATTTAGTTTCGCGTCTGTGTTGCTCTTCCAGTGTAGTAATTAAATATTCACCACTAGTTTTTTAATCGTTCCGAACAGCCAGAAAAACATCTCTATTTCTATATGTCACCTTTTTTTTAGTAAATTCTCAATTTTTTTCCTCTACTGAACTTTTACAATAAAACTTTATCTAAAATCAAATACATTTTTATTTTAATAATTAATTTAGATCATCTTTATTTATCTCATTCTAAGGTATTAGATCAGGCTTTCACCGTTCGAGTCTCGATATGATCTAGATATCCGCACCTCAAGAGAAACGAGCTGGAGGTCTTCACCCAATATCGGCCATTCACGGTAGGAATTACTCTTTGAAAGGTCTTTTTTTCTACCAATATCCCACTATATAATAGATTTATGGTAGGGTAAAAGGCCTTTCAGAAATCAATTCCTACGGTGAACTAACTTTATTTTATGGGTCTTAGCCTTCTGTGACTAGCACTGTTACATTTTCACCACAGATCTATTTTTTTTTAATTAAAGATAATTAGAGCGGATCCCCTCAGAGTATTACCCAATTAGTTCCTGCTACTTAGTGTGATGTCATAAAACATTTAAAAAAATCTGAGATCTGGGGTCATGCAGGAATATTGTGAATATGCAACGGTGCCAGTTGTGATGTTGTACACCTTGCTCATTACCGACATATGTTTAAAATAAAATAATACAGTAATGATGCATAAGTAAGTAATCAGTAATTTTGTAATACAGTAAAATAATGCCTTACAAAAATTATTTCTAACATTATTGCAATTTGGTTTCTTTGTTAATAAAATTTACAAAAATACAATATTATTCATATATTTATTTAATAATATTGCTTCAATAATATTATGTAGACCGATTAAAATATGTATGTTGGATAATTAAATATTATTTAAAACATTATAGGATGTTGCAAAAAGGCAACGGCACCAGTCCTCAGGTTATTATTTTAGCGCCAGTCCCCGAAGGTCAATTGACAAAATGAGGACTTTAAGGCCCGCCGCACATTGGACGCAGGGCAGGCGCAGCAGAGGGGCAGGCGAGGAAGAGGAAAATCTGTAATACACGTGTTCTTATGGGTTACCGCACATTGGACAGAGCGCAGGTGCAGTGTAGGGATAACTCTTTCACACCTCTTTCCCGCCTCTCTCTGGTTGTAGTAGACGCACAGTTTTCCTGTGTCCTCTGCGCCTCTGTCACGTAGTTTTTGTGTATTGTGATGGAACATCTTATTCAATTAGTTCAAGACCATCCAGTATTATATGAAACAAGCAATCCAGACTACATGAGGACGAAGCTGAAAGATGAGATATGGGAAAAGATTGCTATTGAATTGAACTACTCGAACGGTAAGTTTAATATTCTAGATTTTTGTAGTCAGGGAAATAAACCTACAGTAGTTTGTATGACCCATTAGAAGAATTAAATGTTACTAGACACTGCGCATAAACTAAATTACAATTTAAATTATTTAATTCAGAGTCTGACTCGGAATCCAAATCTATCAGAAGTTCCTCTAATTCACACGCCATATCACGTCTTCTTGTACTACTGGGTGAAAGCTCCCTGACTCGTTAAAAATCTGCGGTGACCTGCAAAAACCTATTCCTGTGCTGCGCCTGCCCTCTGCCCGGACTGTGTTCAATGTGCGGTGCCTTGCAGAAACCTCTTACTGTGCTATGCCTGCCCTCTGCCTGTGCTGCGCCTGCCCTGCGTCCAATGTGCGGCGGGCTTAATAGAGATGTGTTGACATGAAGATGTGCAACTGCTATTAAAATAACAATTTTTATCAGAAATCTGAAGGGCTACCCCCTCCTACCACCTCACCCCAGATGCGTCTCCGGAACCACCAGGGGCTATTGGGCGAAATCGTAACAAATATTTTTGTCTATACTGAAGTTTCTCAAACACTTTGTAAGTAAATATTATTGCTTCAGACAGGCTATATGTTTAAATTTTCTATTTTTAAATAAAGTTTATTTAAAACTAAAATTTACGTCTCTTTGTGTTTTATTCATTTGAGAAAAATATTTTTTTTCTTAAGTTTAGACTAAGTCTTTATCAAGGATTTATTTTTCTTTTCTTTACCTAAGTATTGCGCAATTTGCGGATGGATTTGCTAGTTTAAATAATATATTTTTTTTATTCCTAGTAATCTCACAACAATAATAGTTTTCCCTTAGGTTGCAATTATTAAATTATGATTTTGACTTTCAGCCTCTATTAACTTGACCAATAACATAAAGATTAAACTTTTTTGCATATAATATTTTATTTGGTTTATAAAAAGTAAGTTTCTATACATTTAAACATTTTATTTATGTGACACACACGTACACTAAATGGGCCGTTCACAGCAATATGTTAACTGATGTTTGTGAGAAGAAATGTGCATCTCATCGTAACTAGATATGGTTTACCCACAGACGTGCGCAGCACATTTCACTATGGTGTACATAATACGGTATGACCCCAGAGTAAGGGGGGAGGGGGAAGTTACAGTGCCTTAGACATGCTTTATTGAAAGTTTGTAGGAAGAGGACTGAGGAGTAAAAAGGTCAAGTATACATATCATCACTTGTTTTCACCACACAAAAAAAAATCTTAACAAAAGCCTTATATTGTTTAAATTTAAAAATTACATCTGGACACGGAAACAAAATCCAGGGACTTTCACTTAGTATGCCAATGAATGCTCCACTTGAGTTATCCAGAAGTCGTCCCTTTCCCAGGGTCATTCTCAACTCATATTTTAAGGTAAATTCTGTAATGAAATTGTGGAAATCTTCAGCTACATACGAGTGAACTATTAAAATACAGAGCTATAAGATAACGCAGCGATCTTCAAACCGGTAGGGATCTATTCTGCCATTAGTAGGGTGGCAACTGTACAAATGCACATTTCATGACGGATTAAATAACCACGGTATTATATTTGTTATGTGCACTACCGAGTCGAAGATGGCTGCGTTATTTGATAACTCATGATTTTAATTGAGCTCTCATATGTATCTCACGATTTCCGCACGTTCATCACAGACTCTGCATTAAAATATGAGTGAATAATGATCCTGATTACGGGATAATTTATGGATATCTCAGTGGTTAGATCATCGGCGTACTAAGCCAAAGGTCCCAGGTTTGATTCCCGTGTCCAGGTATATTTTTTTAATTCAAACAATATAATGTTTAGATGCGGCTATAGCTGTAGTTAACAAATATAATAGCTTGGTTATTTAATACATAAAGCTATATAGTTATTTTAATGAACAACTGAAGTTAGGTTAAAATATATAAATTTTAAAAATATATATATATAATGGGGTAGACGAAATTGACCAAAACATATAACGGTGTCTTCAACTTCCTGTCCTAGATAATGAGACGACACTCACCAGGTGTTATTGACTTAAATTCCTCAATCACATCATCGTAATTAACTGACGAAGCCAATTATTGTTCAAAGTACAAGATCATGAGTGAGTCAAGAAGCTGGTGGGTCATTGTACTTCTTGTTTTTTAGCCTACATGCTCCAAAAGAATTCTGGCCTTGTGTATATAAATTTGTACAACATTCTAAGCATTTAATAGCTTTCAATTTGACGTTTAGTAAGTAATAAATACAATATATAGTTTAAAGATTTTAAAAAATTAGTGAAAGATAGACGAGGTGCTTAATTTTAAACGAGATAAATGACAGTTTTATTCTCTATTGGCGGACTTATTTCACTCAATATAATACATTTAATACACAGCATATGACGAAATCTGTAGGCCACAGGTGACCTGGTGGTCTAGGGGTAAGGTGTCGGACTTCTATGCTGTGGGTCCGGGGTTCAATCCTCGGTCCCGGCACAGATTTATCTGATTGCCAAACCCATCCTTCACCTCTGACAAGACGTGTATTAATCACAACTTGTGAATGTGGGGAATACCAGGCCTCCACCATGGTTCGGATTCCACGTTAAACTGTAGGTCCCTATTTCATCTCACAATCACCCTACCATTACACATTAGCGTAAGTGCGTATAACCCGAACGGGTAGTAAGACGCGGTGCTAATAGTAATAATAATAATAAAAATAATTATAATAATAATGTAGGCCAATACACATATCCCAAAAATGTATTTATGCTTTCGTTGGCTTAAAATAACTAGCTTCGGTGACTGCGTGGTTTAACGCACTACTCTCACAGAGGCTAGACTGGCCAAGACGGTGACATCGAGGTTCGAGTCTCGGTTGGGTTTCCTGGGTTTTTTTTCTTCCAAATGGGTTTCCAATCTTCCTCCACGTAGATGTGGGTACACTTCTTATAAATATAACCTTCCTAATCCCTAAAAATAATAGTGTAATTAGTACCTGAGCTTATAACCCGAACGTGTAGTAAGACACTGTGCTTAAAAAACTTTTAAAATTAGATTTTTATTGAAATAAGACATTCAAATATAGTTTATTTAATATTTTATTTGAAGTTAATAGTATTCTTATGTCAAAATTGTTAACAACCCAAAGCGTTAAACTAGCCTGTATTACATATTCCGACCAAATGCTTTTCACATGTGACTTTTTCATCCTTCTCAACCAATAGGGGTTACTTTATTCTTAATTACACTTTTCATTAAAAATGTTATATACCTTATTAAATTTTGCTGACGTATATTTGGACCCCAATTTTTAGGGTTCGATCAATTCCAAAGAGACGGGGGGAAGGAGGGCCCCAACAATTTTCAGGGGGAGACTGGATCCCCTGAATTCCACCTTTCTGCGTCCATTTACTTCACAAAGAGAAACCTTTAACCCAAGTTTGGGATAGTAGTATTTTCAACTAAGAAATATATTAAAATATACGCCTACAATACACAATTTCTATGCGAAGGCTAGTAACAATTTGCTTTCTTTGTTTGGACATATAATGTAAAAATGTAAATCAACTGTTCCAATCTGTGGGTTGCGAAAATTGTAGTCAAAACGTTATTTAATATTTTGAATAGAGCTCACTTTTTCAAGTGAGTGTTGAAATATTTACTTATTTCTGAATAAGGGTATTACAGTTTTGACTATAGGTTCAGCCGAGTAGCCAAATATGTCAACCCAAGTAATAAAATATTTATGCCCTAGAAGACTATGACTCTTGAGTTTTTTTGTATATATTTTATCTTGATAGTAAACAACATAGAATGTATTGAAATTGATCTAATAAGGATCCAAGAATAGATTTACTTTTGAATCCAATCAACATTATTTATATGGCACTAACCAGCCCCATGGTGCAGCGCTCAGTGCACCTGGCTACGACCCTAGGGGTCTCGAGTTCAGTTCCCGGCTGGTACCTTGGGTATTTTCCCCGAATGGTGAGTTACCCCAATAATTACTAGAGTTTGGTTGATTATGTTAAAGTTAGATTTAAGTGTTTCCACACCCTCATACTCACTATCACCATCCCTCATCTAATCGGTACATGGAAAGGATATATGATTAATACAATCGCGCGTCCTCTGGGAAACAGTACATTATTAATGGCTAATCTTTCCCCAAACTGATCTTTCCCCAAACTGAACTACAAATATTGTAGTCCAGACGAACAATATATATATATATATATATATATATATATATATACGTATATAGCGCTAATAATGTCCTAACTCTTCGCTTGTCCAAATTATAGAATAATTTTCTTGAAAATGCATATATTATTTTTTAGTAATACTGTCAACATTTTGTGCAGCAAAAATAAAATAAAACTTTCTGAATTATTAAACTAAACCATAAAGTATTTGTGACACTTCATGCAAAAAAAAACTTAATAAATCTTGGTGGCTCACTATTTATCTGAATTTAAGGGATATGTGGGTCAGTGGATTTTCGGAACCTATGGTGTTTCTCATACAGTTATAAATGAATACATTAAATGCGTATTATGGTATTTTAAGTTTACCAAAAGTTTAGAGTTTAAATATTTCTAGCATCTAAATCATTAAGGTAACGGATTTTAATTTTCAATGTAATGTATCCTTGAAAAATTATTCTAAAAAATAGCTGTTTTAAAGGAATAATTATTTGTTTGACAAATCTACTTTAGGCTTGATGCTGACACTTATACGAATATCATATTTTTAATATTAGGAACATCGATATTGATAGTATTAATCCTAGTGGACACATTATTAAACTCATTTAGTCTGGTTTGACGTTCAAGGTTTGGATCCCGGCTGAACGTATGGATAGTATTGTTTTCTAAAAGGTTTCACACTCTCCCTCCATGCAAATGCGAGTACAATTTATCTACATTATATCTTTATCATTTCTACCACAATAGCAAAAATTATATGTATATATATATATATATTATACATTATCCTAACTACCTCTTTTGGTGTCACAGAAAAAACCGTTTCTGTTGCTGATTCTTTTATCAGCCGCATGTCAAGCCTATGTATAGGTTTTTTGGGTTTAACATATTCGAATATAGCTAACACTAATATTATATTAGGAGTTGACCACTATTAGGCTAACACCAATTCCCTCCTCCAAAACCACACACCAATACAGTGTATCACACTGGTTCTCGATCTTTTTTAGTTCATGGCCCACTTTTCGGACTTGCGCATGCGCAAATAGACTTCCCTCAGTTGAACAGTAAATGCGAATGTGTTTGTCCTCTATTAGACCATGAATTTAACTTTTGTGTAAGAAAAACAGGCTTAAGTTTCTCATCAATTAATAAACTCTTTGATTTTAAACCATTACATTCTCTGAAAAGTCAAATGAATATAATATTAAGGTTTTAACACATTTTTTCTTATTTCTTTTTAAAAATCATAGTTGAATGAAATTACTTTGATTTTTATTTTATCAACTATAAAGTAACGTTGAGAATTTCGTGGCGGTGACCTGGTGGTCTAGGGGTAAGGTGTCGGACTTCTATGCTGGCGGCCGGGGTTCAATCCTCGGTCCCGGCAAAGATTTATCTGATTACCAAACCCTTCATTCCCCTCTGACGAGTCATCTTGTGAATGTGAGGAATGCCAGGCCTCCACCGTGGTTCGGATTCCACGTTAAACTGTAGGTCCTCCATTTCATCTCACAATCACCCTACCATCACACATTAGCGTAAGTGCGTATAGCCCGAACGGGTAGTAAGACGCGGTGCTAANCCCTTCCCTCACCTCTGACAAGACGTGTATTAATCACATCTTGTGAATGTGGGGAATGCCTGGCCTCCACCGTAGCTCGGATTCCACGTTAAGCTGTAGGTCCTCCATTTTATCTCACAATCACCCTACCATTACACATTAGCGTAAGTGCGTATAACCCGAACGGGTAGTAAGACGTGGTGCTAATAATAATAATAAACATTTTACATTTTAAAGTTTTAAAGGGTGCATCTTATAGGTGAATACTAAAATAATAAACTAGTATTTGGCTAATGGTATAAAAGAGTAAAATAGGTAACTATATATGGAAGTTTTGATACATTTATACATAGACCCCTCTTTAGGGGCTCCATTTAATTCCAGAGGGTTAGAAACCCCCCGAACCCCACCTTTCTAAGCCCTTAACCATTTATTACAAATATATAAATCAAAATGTACCATTTACGTTTTTTATTTCAAAATCAATACCCCACTAATGTGAAATAAATTAGGGAATAAAAGTAATGCTTTCCTAGTTCTATAACATAAAGCCCACTTTGTTGGCCGCATGGTCTAACGCGCTACTCTAGTATCATACTAGACTGCCATATATGGGGGATTGGAGTTTTGATCCCGGTCGGGTGCAATGAGGATGGTTTATGCTAAATGGTTTTCCACGTAAATTGTGAATGCCCTTTCTCTAAATTAAACCTTCCTGATCCCTCACACATAGATAGGCGTATAAACCGAACGGATAGTAAGACGTGGTACTAAAAAAACATAAAATTTGTTTTTATTTTTAATACTTCCTTACTTTCATAAAATGATCATTAAATTTAATTTAATTTACCAAACTATGTAATAATGATCTGTAGTTTCCTTTGAAAGGTCAATAATATATAACCACAAGCTACAAGTAGCCTGGCCTTTCTATCTAAAGGACATCTCAAGTATTTTTGGAATCCGCAATGGAGGTAACATGGTCTAACGCGTCACTCTCATGTTGGATTTGTTTACCGATGATGGAGAGATCAGGGTTCAAATCCCCGTTGGGTATGCTGAGGGTGGTTTTTACAAAATGGTTTCCCACTCACCTTCCAAGGAAAGGTGGGTTCATTTCCTCTTTAATTCTACTTTCATCTCTCCTATTTTGCTAGCGTCAATAATGTATGCGTATAGCCTGTATGATATCGAACAAAAAAAAAGGAAAAGAATTGTTATTGAAGGGGAACCTCTCTCTTAAAATAATTATTAGGGATATGTTACTGTGCACAAGATGAGCCCATTGGTCTATTTTATAGCATTTTCACGCTAAACCAAAGGTTCCAGGTTCAATGCCCATGCTCAGGGTCATATTCAATATTTAGCTGGAAAATATTTGGGAATGAAACATCATGGCTAGAAAAAATCGTAAACAATAAATTCTTATAGAAACTGTTTGAAGCAATTTTGTGATAGCTTGGGGCAAAGATTTAAACACTATAAATTCTATATATTTTCTATAATTTTGAAATTTACATAGTTAATATATGTCTTGTTTGGGTGATTGTAGATCATATGTGTGTTTTCTTATCTTTTTCTTATATATATATATATATACACTTTTCTTTGAGGACGACCGTCAACATATCATTCCCGCAACCGGTGTAAGTTGTATGCTCTGAGTTTTGAATGTTTATACTCAGACATTCAAAACAAGAACTCCAGATACTCACTCCTTTTGCCCTTTTTTCTGCCCTTTTTGATGTAATTCATTTGAACCTCCTATTGTGGTTTAGTTTTGCTAAGGAGGGTTCGAGCGGCAGAATTGTCTAAGGCGTCACTTTCATGTTAGAATGGCCTGCTGGAGATTGGTGCTCGAATTCTGGTCGTGTATACTGAGGGTTGATTTCCCTCAATGGTTTTCCACTCTTTTTCCACACAAACGCAGGTATATTACCTCTAAAATGCTTCCTTCCTCCTCTCTACTCTGTTAGAGTAATTATCATAGATGTATATAAGCTAAACAGGTAGTAAGACGCGGTGATACAATTTATTATTATTATTATTATTATTATTATTAGCACCGCGTCTTACTACCCGTTCGGGTTATACGCACTTACGCTAATGTGTAATGGTAGGGTGATTGTGAGATGAAATGGAGGACCTACAGTTTAACGTGGAATCCGAACCACGGTGGAGACCTGGCATTCCCCACATTCACAAGATGTCTTGTCAGAGGTGAAGGAAGGGTTTGGTAATCAGATAAATCTNGATCCGAACCACGGTGGAAGCCTGGCATTCCACACATTCACAAGTTGTGATTAATACACGTCTTGTCAGAGGTAAAGGAAGGGTTTGGTAATCAGATAAATCTGTACCGGGACCGAGGATTGAACCCCGGAACCCCAGCACAGAAGTTTGACACCTTACCCCTAGACCGCCAGGTCACCATTTTACCTTTTTGAATTGAAATTTTTCAGATATAAGTAGTCAGCAATACTATTAAATGAATTGTTTAAGAAAAACGAACATATATGTAGTTATTTTTATTGTAAATAGCTTTCCAGACAGCCATTTTGAGCCAAATCGTTAAAACTATTTTAAAAACATTTCAAATTTTATAAAAAAGCAGTGTTTGGTAAATTACCCTTTAGTGAATTTTCCCTTTAAAAAAAAGTGTACATTTATATTTATCATGTTGAAAATTCCCAAGATATACATATTTAACCAAACCGCTAGAGCCATTTTCGAAAATCTTTTGGCTTTCCAGAAATTCCTCTTCATTAAACTGCACTAAAACAAATTTGTATTCAAAACAAAAGTATACAGTGTTATTTGCCAGATCAGACACTAGCTAGATACATAATTTAAGCCAAATCGGTAAAGCCTTCTCGAAATATTTACAATTTTCAAAAGTCACTCTAGGTAAACTACCGTTAATATAAGGATTCGTATCAAAAGCAATACAAATGCCCAAAGTATTGCCATTACATGTTGATTAAACTCATTCAAACAGTTTAGGATCTGTGTTATGGGACAGACAGAATTGTAAAATCCACTTTTTTAATTCAGTGGAAAAAAACGTAACGCTTCATCATAATCTCGTGGTTGAAAATGTTCACGATTACAATAGGACTACTTCCTCTCTACATGAGAAAATAAAAAAATCTATTTAAAAAAATGGCTAAACTATATTTAAAACACACTTTCAAACTGGTGATTAGATATTTCTTAGAAGTCAAACATTTATATATAAAATGATGTTCATATTTAAGTTCTACATAAAATTCCAATTAATTTTTCTAAAATATATTAAATAATAATAATAATAATATTTAGCACCGCGTATTACTACCCGTTCGGGTTATACGCTTAAAATATATTAAACAATCTCAACTTTTCAAATTTGGAGTAAAATATGTTGGAGTAAATATTTTACATTTCGAAGCTCTATAGCTAGGATCATTTAAAGTTAATAAAACATTTTATTCAACACAAAAGTTTAGCTATTAACTGGACCTAAGAACTATATTTTTAACTATTACAGAATATTATGAAAAAATTTCTACTTAATGAGCCATAAACCGGGAAGGTCACCAGCCATGTCCATATAACATAGAAATGTCATCAACAAGGCAATAGTTTTCAAATTTGTTGACACTAAAAGTCAAAATATAAGATACATGTATACCAGAGTAAAAAGGTATCAAAAGTAAAAAAACTAGTGTGTAAACCGGTTTCCAAACAAGACATTAAAACCAAATATGTATTTCTACTTTAAAGCCAATAGATTGTTAAGGTGTAAAACATTGCATGAAAAACAGTTTGAAACTGAAACCATTTATAAACTTTGGAAATTCGTGAATATAATAAGACACTATAAATTTGTGTTATAATTAATTATTTTCTGGCTAAACTATTAATTTTCAAAACTTCATTTTGGGTGCAAACAATACATTAATATTATCAAAGGAAGAATCACAATTTTTGTTTGTATAAATAAGCTGAACTTGGCCCATTAATTAATTCTAAAATCTCTTTTGTTTGTTAAATATGTTTTTCTCGCCAATCTATTAGGGTGCAAAACGCCATCCTTGGGTGCAAAAGAGTGTAAAACAGGACTTTTATTTTGGCACTAAGAAAAACTAATTAGTGAGTTGGGGGGGGGGGGGCGCCTCTGCTTAACTTGCCTGACCCCTCCCCCTCCAGACATTTTCTATTTTGATTATATTTTCTTTCAAAACTATTCAGGTACAACACGCTATACTTGGGTGCAAAACGGTACAAAACAGACTTTTAAGATGGCATAAAAGAAATCCTACATTTTGATAGTGGAGGGTATACTCTGAACTTGCCCCCGCCCCCATAAATATAAACAGTCGTACCATCTCTGAGGTTAGGGTGCAAAACGTAATACTTGTTTGCAAAACGGTGGTATATTTAAATTTTATTTTTGGGGGGATGGGGGGGGGGGGGGCAACTTAATTTATCTGGCCTGGCCATAACTTGATAGTGTGAAAGGTCCCATTTACTCCAATGCACTACCACTCTTCAGGTTTCCATCAGGTCCGGAACCTGACCGGCAAAATCTGATAGTATGAAAGATCCGTTAGAAGTGGAGTTTGTAGCTTATTAGGTAGGTTTACTAACCTTCTCCCACCACTATCTCAACATACCTATTTACTCAAAACATTATTTGCCAGCTATGAAAAGTTTTGAAGAAAGGACAGGATCGGGGGGGTCCACACCTCCTAGAATTTGTTAGCGGACCCCCCCTAGAAAAATGATCTTTCTACGCCCTTAAATTAGACCTATTGTTCGTTCACGGTAGGAGTTTACCTGGAAAAGGACTTTTTTCCCTACCAGAAATCTATTATATAGTAGGATATCGGTAAGAAAAAAGACCTTTCAGAGGTAAACTCCTCCCGTGAATGAAGACTAGTGTTTCAAGCTCATTCATGGGTAAAAAGGGCCCAGATTATGCCTAACCTCCTCCCCTACCCACGCGAACATTATGCCTGAACAGGCCTATGAGCAGACTCCTCTAGTGGAGAAAAAATAAACAGTAAAATTGTCAGTAATTTTAAGTGGGAATAACAAAACACAAATTAAATTAAATACGCTTATAATATTTAAGCTACATTACGTTTATAGTATTTAAGTTGGATAAAATAGCTTCACAATAAAATAAATACACCAGGTTTAAAATAAAACAAACACTATTCAAATTAATGGAAACTACCTTCTGATTGGTTGAAATAATATTGGTATAATTAATTAAAATAATAAAACGTGGACATATAGAAAAGCGGCTTAGATAACTGTTACATCACACACGACCCGTCAAACATTGAATATGAAATTTATGTATACAATAACATTGATTAAATTTTGAATGTGTCTTCCTAACGCTTACATTAGCTATTAATATTTCAAGTATAAACAAGACTTAACTTGTGTAAAACTTGAAGCGAGGATGACAAAGCTCTTTCCTCCTCTTAGAAAAGAAGAGGAATAAAAATATATGTCCGCATGGTAGTTCCATTTTTGGTATAGTGATTTCAAGTGGGTAGATATAGAATTATTTTTAAAATTTCTGTGGTCTGCACTGAATTATGAATGTTTGATCATGAGGTGTTTGAGTAGTCGGTCAACGATTTAACTACAAACACAGGGTAAGAGTAGCGGTATTTGAATTATATATTGAACAAACTAATATTTGCTTCCAACTTTAAAAAAAAATGTGTTAAATGAATGTCGTGACAAATATTTGAAAATACTTTGTTAAACATTGAAAATGTAATACAATTAAGTCAATGATTGATATTTTTTCATTTGTCTTTCTGTGTATTGTTATGATATAAAACTGCTAAATGAAGACGATAAATCATGGTGACTTCTATCTGACTGTTTTGTTTTCTAGATACATTTTACAAACAAGTCCTGCGGATGATTGACGCCCGCTCATTAATATTCCACCTTAAATGTTTTCAAACATACGTTTTCAGACTACGAAATGAAACTAAATACCTCTTTAATTGTATCACATGGCCATTATATGACCAGTTTTAACTAAAAGTGTGTCAAATCTGACCAACAACTTAGCTCAATCGTAGCGCGTTTGTATACTAAAGCTATGAGACCCCATGTTCGATTCAGAGCAGGTCATAAGGCCAAAAAATTGGTGAAATTGAGAATTTCCCTTTCAGTGTTGCATTAACATCTGCAAGACTGGATGTTGTGTCTGTTAAAGAGCTAAATTAATTTGTAAGTCGTCTTCCTAATATTGCGTTCCCCCATTCATACGTCAAATCAGAGATAGTGAGTATTATAAAACTTATTAACTTATAATAATAATAATAATAATAATAATAATAATAATAATAAATGTTTCAAATATTGAGTGCAATAAAAGGTTTATATTTGCTACATGGTTCTCCCTAACAGAATCTTATTGTAATCTTCAAATACTTGTAATACTTTTAAAAAAATGTTGAAATCATTAAAAGCTTTAAATTTAAACTTCCAAATCCATCATACAAATGGTCAACCACTCTGTGTGAAAGTGTTACCATACCTGTCAATCCACTCAGTCACGTGGTCAAAGAATCTTCTTGTCTTCTCTTCACCCAATTTGAGCTCCTGACACGGACACAGGCAGACACACTTGCACTATCACAAGTGAAGAGAAGTTCCGTTCTCTCGCCACGAATTCGCCAAGTAACCACGTGACACGTCCGACACGGAGCATGCAGTAATGTGAACTGAGGAAAGGAAAGGTGATACAATCTACAGTACCGGAGGTCGCACTAAAGGGAAGGCGTGCAATACAAGTCTACAGTATTAGAGGTCACACTGAAAAAAAAGGCAATAGATTGTATACAGTACCAGAGGTCTCGCTAAAGGAAAGGCGTGCAATACAAGTCTACAGTACCAGAGGGCATGCTAAAGGAAAAGCGGGCAATACAAGTCTACAGTAATGGAGGCCACACTGAAGAAAAGACAAGATACTATTATACAGTACATGAGGTCACATTGAAGAAAGAGTGGGCAATATAAGTCTACAGTACACGAGATCACGTCTAGGTAAGTCCGGGTGATGCAATTATACAGTACTGGAGGTCCCACCAGGGGAAGTGTGGGTGATGTAATTTTACAGTATACGTCGGAGGTCCCACTAAGGGAAATATGGGTTATGTAAGTCTACAGTACACGAGGTCACACCAAGTAAGTCCGGGTGATACAATTCTACAGTACCGGAGGTCCCCCCCAAGGGAAATGTGGGTGATGTAAGTCTACAGTATTCGAGGTCACAGTGAAGGAAAGGCGTGCAGTTGGTACATATCTATATAGTCCCTACAAGCTAATTAAAAGGCGCGGTTGCGGTACAAATCTAATCGGCAAAGTCACAATAACACTTGCGATGGCATCGATTTATTGTAGTGCACACCGATTGATTATCTCAGCAATTAAGCATCACAGCTTACAAACTAACAATGTTATAACAAACATAACATTCAATCACCTAGCCATTAACGTATTAATGTGAAAGGTTAAGCATCAATTTCACCAATAACAAATTTTCGGCCATGCTGGAAATCAAACCCAGAACCCTTAGTTCAGTAGCTGGACGTGCTACCAAGTGAACAAAGGTTTCGGCCTAAATTTTTCTTGCAACCACTTTTAAAATCTACTCTTTGAAGAAAATACTTTTCAAGTGGCTCATATTGCAATTATAAATTGAAAGATGAGACAATCTAAAGGTATTTAAATTTAAAAGAGACTGATTTCACTCTCTCTACTTAATTTGTTTCGTATTCACATGTAGATTAACCGTTAATGTGTCAAAATCCAATAGCAGCATCATCGTTCATTTCATGACATATTTTAGGTTTAAGCAATTAAAGACTGCTGGGACGTAGAAGGTTCTCCAGGAATTGAGTCATTTAATTGTATTCCATTTATTTAAGGTATATAACGTGTACTTTCTGAACCGACTGATTCTATCAGCACTCGGGAGTTTCTATGAGCGAGCGCGAGGGGTCCTATCAATTTTACTGGTAAAGGTATTTTCACCTACCTTCCAGGTTTCTCTTACATGCCACAATCGACATGACGCCGACGACTTTACTTCCCCTCCAAAGGAAGTTGTGCTACGTAATTTTATCGCTCAAGAAAAATCTATTGACTTCAGTTGAGTATGGACCTACGAACATCGGGTCCTGATGCGAGCACTTTAACCCAAGACCACCGAGGTCGACAGTAGCTAGGTCATCATATTTGGTTGGGGCAAGGGGCTACAACTGGAGCTATTCTTACTCTTTTTCTAGGGTTTAAATCGGGCATGTCACACTTTCAACCCGCGGGTACATGCCGCCCTGTTCATCCATAAATGTATGCGGCCCATGGACCTTATGATGGACCATCATGCAATGCAACCCTATTCTTTTATTTATCAACTTCGAGGAAATACAACACTTTTAATGTGATACTTAGGAAGTAGGCCGCATATACTCTTATTTCGACAGGGATCAATCCCCAAAAGTTGAATTTGTGCACCAATTATTTTCAATGTTTGGTAGCACATCCGTATGTTAACATATTTTTTTTTTACATGAAGTGAAAACCAAGCAGCTTAGAGATCTCGGATTACGGGCACACATTTTTTCAATAATTATAAAAAAATACTTTGACATACAATTTAAAGACTGATACTAATAGAATTATTGGAACATTAACACTATTGTTGCAAATTTTTTGTAAAAAAAATATAAGGTTTGTATTATTATATTATACGTGGGCCCTCTCTTTTCCTTTTGTGAATAAAATTCTAGGTTGAAATTCTTTTTACTTAAGATAATGACAAAACAGATATTTTTTTTAATGTGACTCCCTTAATTATATTTTATATCATCTGTGGCCCTTATGTTCAAACGAGTTTAACAGGCCTATCTGACAGTGATATCGGGGTTAGAATTCCATTCGGATGTACAGAGGGTGTTTTTCCCAATATGTATTTTCACTCTCCTTCCACGTAATTGCGGATACACTTCCTCTAAATTCAACTCTCCTTATCCATAACTCATTGATGTAATTTGTACATATGCTTATAACCTGGACAAGGAGTGAGACGTGGTTTATAAAAGAAAGGCATGTCTTACATAAATCGACCCTCCTTCCCCGATGCACACACACATTTCAACGATAAAAACAAAGTGAGGCGGTAGACAAAATAATGGAATTTAATAACCCCTATTAGCTTTGTGATGTATATGAACAATATTTTACTCCTGAAACCTTAAAAGAAACCCTTTTTTTCAGTTTTGCCAATGCTTCTCAATGGTTACCTATTCTTTTCACTTGGTCCTACGAAAAGAAGGGATTGATTGTAACAGAGCGTACAGCCCAAACGGGTAGTAAGTAATACGCGGTGCTAAGTATTACTATTATGATTGTAGCTGTTCAAGTAATACTAAACTACAGAATGATCCAAACGTCTCTCTAATAAGAATTTTCTTTAACATTGTTTTAAGGAATAGCCTATAGAAATCCTTCTGATGGCTAAAATAAGAGGTTGTCGCAGATTAATTCTACAGGAGACACTCCTAAGGAAGACAAATCACACACGACACTGTTGTCAGACTTATTGAGAAGCTCTGAGGGAACGGAAGTGCTAATGTCAAAACAGAGATAATATGGCCATTCACAAACATCCACAAAGCAGATCGGCCACGGTAGGTACTAGCAGGCTTTAAAAAGAGCACAATTATGACATCCATTAAAAAAAAATTGTGCATCTTCCCTATGTATGGAGACTTTTGAATCCTCCTATACAGTCCAACGTATATTGGAAGAGCCTATTTATCATTTAACATCTAGAAAAGTTGTTTGAACTACTTTCACGTTTGCACACGTCAAGTCATTTGACCTGCAGCTGTCATTATGTATTAATATTATCAATAACTGTAAAATAACACTAATAATATTGTAAAACGTTATCATCGTGGACCGCAAAAATATATGAATTTTCTAAAGGTTTCTGGCTACCATACTCCTATATTGTGTATTGCTTATTATCGAGTTTAGGAGTTGGATTACCTTGTCTGAAAGCTTGGAGTAGACCAAGGAAGACTACGCATAAATGGTAATTAGATCTATGTTGTCCCCAAAAGCAAGGTGTTAACTACTGGAATTCGATGATACGTGTATCTGATGGTTATAATTATGTCGTCCCTGAAAGCAAAGTGTTGACTAATGAAATCCGATGCCACAAATAACTGAGGGCTATGTGCATGTTGTCCCTGAAACCAAGGTGTTGGCTAGTGTATTTGAATGTTACATGTAACTGTTGGTTATGCGTATATTGTCCCTGAAAGCAAGGTGTTGGTTGGTTAGTGAAATTCAATGTTACATGAAACTGGTGATTATTTTTAGGTTTTCCCTGAAAGCGAGGTGATTGCTAGTGTAATTCAATGTTACATGTAACTGGTGATTATGTTCATGTTGTCCCTGAAAGCAAGGTGCTGGTTAGTGAAATTCAATGTTACATGAAACTGGTGATTATTTTTAGGTTTCAAGGCCCTAATGACCTCAGTGTGTCGATGGGCCTCTAAACCCCAATAATAATAATAATAATTTTTAGGTTTTCCTTGAAAGCAAGGTGTTTGATAGTGTAGTTCAATGTTACATATAACTGGTGATTATGTTCATAATGTCCCTGAAAGCAAGGTGTTGGTTAGTGTAATTCAATGTTACATGCAACTGGTGATTATATTTATTTAAAATTGCGATTGTGTTTTGTCTTCGTGGGTCGTCACAGTTGTTCTGACCCCGACTACACTTTCACTTTCACCCGATTTTAGATTACAATTTTACATGTATTAATAATTATTTTTCTTCCTTCATCCTTTAAAATGAAATAGGAGATAAAACCCATGACGTAAATTTTACTGTACAGTGGTTTATTGTTGGTGTTTATACACGCTATCAGAACTACCCCTAGTATGGGAATTCCCTCGATCGGCATCTTGTTCACTGCCGACTCTTGGCATACTTTCGGAATTCAGCTTTAAAGTATATCCGTAAGATATGATGCACGCATTTAACGCTGTCCCAAAACTACAACCATGCACCATGGGTACAAAGCAATGTAAGCATAATTATGAGGCTAATAAAAAGTATTCGGGGAGAAACATAATTTTAAAAACCAAACATTTAAAATCAAACAAATCATTAAGTAAAAAAAAAAAGGGTTAAGAACATAAATAGATTGAAAATAATATTTTAGGAACCGTTTAGAACAGCTCTTGTGCTGTTTGGTTAGTAACTTAATAGCTGATTAATATAAGCAGAAACATTTAAGAACAACTCTCTCACTCACTGTTGGGCTAGTAGTAATTCAGGATTCAGCTCATAAACAGTTCAGTACAACTCTCCCAAGCACTATTGGACTAGTAATAGTTCAGGACAGGGGCGTTGCACGAAATATATTGGGGGNCATTTCGAAATTAGAAAAATTCCCAAGTAGCAAGCAAAAGGGAATACAAGAAGGGCAATGTTAGAATTTTATTTAAATTTGGGGTGATAATCAAGCCTTGAACCAAGCTTTTAGGCAACTGTATTTTTAAATTTATTTGTTCATATTGGAGTTTTAAAGCTACAAAGCTTTTTCAGTGCTTAGGGAAATAACTTGAATTATTATTTATTTCAATTTAACTGCATCTTAGCTAAATTAATATTCATCTGATCTTAAATATATTTATTTATATTTTTTCAAATCGTGTATTATAGATTAAAAAATGTAACGGACATTATTACAACGGTTTTCAACATTTTGTAGCTTATGACCAAATCGTTCAAATCCTAGTTTTTAAGTTTTTTCAATGTGTGTTACTATTTACAGTTAACTACATCAGTGGGATAGGTAAAATTTAGAGTAAATGTACACTTATTTGCTTGGAGAGATATTAGGATAAACTACCCCTGGCCAGAATTAAAATCCTTACTTCACCTTCACCAACAAACCAAACCAAAAGAGCGTGACATTAAGCCCGCATGTCCACTAATGCTTGTTTTAATTATTATAAATGGCTTATAATTATGATTATATTCTACTAATACGTAATAAAATATAATCAACAATTACGGGGTTAGGAGATGATTTTATATTATGCTAGCAGCATTACAAGACTGCCACAGTAAACAAGTCAGCAACAAACTATCAGAATGGAATAGCCAAAAGGAACCTAAGCAGTAACTAGGATAATTTTAGCACTTTAGCACTTCAACAACTTATATTGCTATTAGAATTACGCATCTTCCTATAATCATTAAAATCCTTGAAAGAGTAAATATAAAGCTAAATCTTCTATATTGTGACACCACCCAAAACACGCTGTGACCCCCAGGTTGGAAACCGCTGCTTTATTATAACACATTTGGAAGAAATATTTAACTAGTTAACTCCCTGAGATGTAGAAAAGACTCGTAACTTTATCAAAAAATTAGCAATTTGGCCATGTTTATTTAGAAACATTTTCAACTGTAAAATAAAGCAATAAAAATTGGAATTTATCTATATTTCTACAGTATTTTAATACCTGTCTACCAATGTCCTGCTTCAGAACCTCATGGAAGTTGACCTAAAATTTTAATGGAACGTCAATAAAATATTCAAAATATATTGTAATTTAGCGAGTGAGGGTGAAGGGGCTTCTCCTGAAATTTTATTAAATAACTTATGGCAAATTCGAAATCAGCACTCTAAAAAACATGGTTATACGAAATTTCATGCGAATCGAACATTAAATAACGAGTTTAAAAACGTATCCCAAATTTGAAAATGTTAAAGGGTGAAAAAATAACTTATTTTTTGTTAAATGTAGTCTACTTAATCAAATAAAAAATTATAAGAGTTGTAAAACGTAACACAGCCTTATTACTCCTCTTACTTCATTGTTGCTTTGAGCCTATTTAAATTGCTTTCATTAAAGCTTATTTTAATCAAAAATTATATAAGATACATCAGTTCAATTCAAACTATTATAGATATGTGCTAGAAAAATTAGTGTGTATTTCAGTCCAATTCAAACTAGTATGAATACTTGCTAGAAAAAAATTGTGTGTACTGTATTTCATAAGTCAAACACTAACACTAACCTCAATGTCCTCATTTCATCAGTCAGAGCTTTCTATTAGAAAACAATAAAATGTTACGTAACATTCACTGCATTTATGCTTTCAAAATTTAATAAAGCCCTAGTTAAGGCATTGGTGTACAGCATATGATAATTTGAATTATAAAACTGTGATAGTTTAGCAGCCACTAAAGTCACAATTAAAAACACTAAACCATAAACAAAACATTGTCTGACAATGCTGACACTTCAAGCCTTGCTAGCTGAGTGAAATTTTGCTACCGGGCAGCTCATGTTCACTTATGATTCGTTTTCATACCGCATTCGGCATGCACTCACCGGTCGTTGTCTCTGTTTACTGACAACGACGCTACAAGACCACTTGATTAACTAAGCGTTCTAAAATTTACTACAGAAGGAATCTCCTTTCAATGTTTTATGATTTTAGAATTTGGAATTTTTTGTAGAGTAGGGATTAACAGTTGGAAGTTTTTAAATTTGGCTGTACAAGTCTGTGGTTAAGGACTTTCATAATAGAAAGTAATGGGGTACAGAATAAGCTTAGAATTTCCCAACTCCAGATCTAAAATCTCACAAAATTCCCAACTTTCAAGCTTTTAACCAACATTGGGGGAGGGGGTGACACCCCGCCCCCACTCCCACTTCTCCCGGAGTCACGCCGCTGGTTTAAGATTCAACTCAGAAACAGTTCAGTATAATTTTATCACATGCTCATTGTTTAGTAATGATTCAGGATTCTTAATGCGTCTGCTTAACCAATAATTGAGAGACGGATTAACGATGTAGTCTAAGTATCTAAAATGTTAATGGCCACTAAGAATAAATGCACCAGCAATCCCCAGGAATATGGAGAGATACACAATAGAAAAAAACTTCTTGCATTTCACCTTAGCTGAGTATCGAACGCCAATTTGAAAGTTCTCGATTCAAACTACTTCACGTTGACGCTGAGCTAACTCTTCTGATAAAATACGGTAACGTGTGATGGTTTAAAATGCCAGTGCTGAGGGGCTGAAATAAGAGACAGCAAGACACGCATGGCTATTATCTTGCTAACACACCTGCTGTGGCCATTTAGCTGCGCTGGCGAGAAAACGTGAGACTAGTTCTTGGAGTAGATCAGGTGCCCCTGTGGTTGGGTCAACCTGTCTGTGGCCCAGGGGACCTTGAATGGACCCGATAAGGTACCTCCTATTTTGCTCGAGCTGGTTTCCTTATTAAAGTGAGATGCCAAGTAATAAGTGCCAATACACTATCATTTATTCTGTAGGCCTACTCAACGTGTTTCAGCTTATGAGCTTAATTTTATCATTAAGTTTTACTATAATTTGACTTAAGGCAAATTTAAAAAACTGTAAATGCATATTATTATAACATAACAATTTGTTTAAATATATCAGCTGTATTTTTTAAAATATTACAGAGATCATATGTTTCATAAGAAAACTTGAGTGTCCATAAGAAAAATATGTTGGGGTTTTTATGTCAAATTTGGTGTTTAGATGACAATATTTCAAACCGTTATGCGAAATCAATGTTCATTACACTATTTTAAAAACATATAATTTCAAGAATAATTGTATATGGTTTTATAATATATATACGTTTTTAATATCCATGGAGTTTGGTTTCTTAACTACACTAGTCTCTTATTTATAGCAATCATCTTTGAACATCCCTCAAACGTTTACAATAATAAGGTAGCATAAATATTAGGCTTTTTTTTTTTATTCAAACAAATTTCAAAAATTCTACTTGCAAACTGCAGGTTACTTTTTAACAGCCAAATTTGGTGGGCTCTTTCGCTTTAGCTAATAGAAACTCTCATGTGTTGATATAATCAACCGGTTCAGAAAGTTCACGTTAAATACTTCAATAAATAAATATAAAAACAATATATTAGACTTATTAAATTGAAAATTATTTAAAAGTTTGATGATATTCATAAATTCAATTTAAAATTCTGGTATAACGCTCTAAATTATATTTTGAATTAAAAAACACCGGATAACACGAATAAATATGTTATTTTAAAATCAGGTTAAAAATTATATATCTACAACGTACAGTACGTTTACGTAAAATGTTGGTTTAGATTGTAACGCCTATCAGTGTACGGGAATGATCTCAATTAGTTCTGCGGTAAGCAAATATTTGTCAGCACAATCGCAAGAGTATCCTTAATACAACACTTATTCATTCTAAAGCTCAATTGGTGCTCGCATTTAGTATGAAAGCAAAAACCGGTTCATAAATACGAAATATATTATTTAGTAGGATATTGGTAGAAAAAAAACCCTTTCAAAGAGCAATTCCTACCGTGAATAAAGTATATATAGCTTACCATAAAATAAACTAGCATATTTGTCTATCACATATTATCTCTTTGAATATATTGAAACAATTAATATTTTTAAACATAAGTTACATGTATTTTTATTTTATGCCTTGAAATTTATGTGAAGTATTTAATTAAAATGTATTCTCATTATTTTTAAAGATTCCTCTATCATCCTTATCAAGGAAAAAAAAGTATTAAATCATTATACTATAAAGTTGTGGATAAATTATGAAAATACTTTAGGATATGTATATAAATTTATTTGTATGACAACTCAGTGATAAACAAAGAAAGTACTGAGGTTCTTTAATACAGCCATACTAAGCTGACATTTTATTTTTAATACCACCTCAAAAGATACTTTCCCTTCTCCATTAAAACAGGTAAATTTCCTCTAAATTCTTCCTTCCCCACCCCAACCCCATTAGTTGTAAGTATGCGGATAGCCCAGACGAGTTGTAAAACTAGGTGCGCAAAAAAGTTAAAAAATTAATTCAGATCAGGGAATGCCTGGAGTAAGGCAATAGAATTATCAACCAACCTCATTATAATAAATAATAACACAACACGTAGACAGAGCCGCCCATAGCAGACGTGGGGGCCCTGGGCAAACTTCGTTTGTGGTGCCCCCAGTTATCTGCCTCAACCTTCCTTCTCCCATTCTTTTAACTTAATTTTTGTTTGATAGAAGCCGTATTTTTATACATATAAGGGTTGATTTCTCTCCAACCCTAGGTTTGATTTTCTTCCCCTACGAATTTGATCTCGATAAAACATACTAAGAACAACTGTGGCAAGCTTGAATTAAATCTGTGAATTCACTCAAACTTTATCGTGAGAAATATCCACCATAGAGAGAGAAAATTCCAATCATTAGAGTTAAAACGAACACCTCACCTCACTTTTTCAATAAAACAATCCACATGGCTATGCTTTATTTGTTTTTACACTCTGACAATGTTTGATAGATCACCTATAAAGAAACCTACTACACGAGTGTGCAAGTAAATATTCATTACAGCTTATTTCTTCTCTCTGTCGTCTAGACAAGAGTCCCCCCCCCNACCGTTTGCACACCCCTAAGATATGTCATCTACGTAACTATACAAAATCGTAGTAAAAAATAAATTAAATTAAGAATAAAGCTTCTCACTTAGCACTTGATGAACCACTTATTTAAATTTGTTACACAATCATAAAGAGAAAGAATTAAAAATATTACAACTAATATTTAATAATAATACATCAAGGTTAGTTGAGTTTTATGACAAATATGGAAGGATTTCAATTTTGAGCGTCAGCATCAATGGGCACAGAGCACCCGTTGAAGTAATCTCCTAAGTTGTTAAGTAATGGTGAGTTATTATTCCTGATTCCTATTTCGTATTGTAATAATAATATCATACACAATTTTATTTTATTTTCATTAATGACTATTTTTTGAGCTCCCCAAATAATTATTATAACACATAATCTTACAAAGCGTATTTTGAGTGGGCTAAAATATTTGAACACTGTTTCAGCTTACCTAGCAGCAATACTACATAACATTTTAGAAAACATTCTAATTTGATCTTTCGTAAGGAGCGAATACTATAATTTAAGGTTAAGACTTAGATATTATTGTAATTTAATAAATGCAAGTATGAATTAAATTGGTTAGTTAACCTTTAAAATATTGTATATAAATCACATTATAATTTGCCCCTATAAGAAGTTAGCATAGTTTGGTAATATCTGTTTACACTGGTAGCGTTGTTATATGAGTCAAATACATACAAATTAACAGCAAGACATAACAAATATGAACTGACAAGCATTCACAATGGAATTCAGAGTCAAAACATCTTAACAATACAGAAAGTTAAAAAAAAAAAGTTAAAACAAGGACAATTCAAAATACCAAGCTAAAATATATTACACCATATGAAGAGTTGGTTAGTTTAAAATGGCGTACCATAATCATGGAAGTCGTTATGTGCAGAAACACTACGTGTGGTAACGACCTATAGATGTTGGGTACGCCATTCACAGTACCGAAACATGTCGGGTTAATGAAGTTCCGGTAAACTCCACCGGAAAACTGGAAGGCGTACAGAGATAAAAAAAAACACACAGATAAGACTTAGATAATATAAAAAACTCAAAACCAACTTTTATGTAAATTACTTGGTCATTTAAACTTTTTAAGCTAACCAACTTTTCATATACTCGTATGGTGTAATATATTTTAACATTTCCTTTATTTTAACTTTTTTTTAAATGTTTGCATTGTGAAGATGTTTTGACTCTGAATTCCACTGTGAATGCTTGTCAGTTCATAGTTGTTATGTCCTGGTGTTAATTTGTATGTATTTAACTCAAATCACAACCAGTGGCGACTCCTCCTTAAGTGCGTAGGTGCAAGTGCACCACTTATAATTTCACACGAAATAGTATTTAACATTATTTTATTTAAATAATAACATTTCATAATGAATAGATTTTTTTGTAAAATATATTTCTTAAAATTAGTTATGCTCTTGCGTGTTTCATTCTATTTACTCTTCCACTTGTTTTTCTGACTGCTAGCGCTGTCCTAGTACTTCTACTAAACTTCAGGGGCATGCAACAATCTGAGCATGTGCATCGAGAAGAAGAGAGGTTGTTGACCTCGCAAGTTAGTTTTAAAGTGGCCCTTTAACACATGGCCTGGTCCTCAGCTTGATAGCGAACTTGGCGATTTGTTTTGATCAAGTAAAGCGTTACTAGGAGTTATGTTTTTTAAAGTGTGGTTTTTATTTTTCAATCCGAATACAATTAATTAAGTACAATAATTATGTAAATAGTAGTGAATTAGTTCATAATAATTTACTGTTTTAGTGCTTATTTTAAATATCAAAATTAATTTTGCACAAAACATTAATCATAAAAAAACTTGGTTTATGTAAATGGTTGTTATTTGTTAACGAGTTCGAGTTAGTGGTTTTTTTTTAATTATCGGAATGCATTTTGGGCAAAACATTTTGCAAAAAAAATTCTTTGTATACTCAAGAATAAAAATTAGAAATTAAAAAACTTGGTAGACCGACACCAAATATTGTTCTAGAAAAACTAACAAAAACTAAAAATCGAGAGTTTACTAGAAAATTCAACGTAGAAATTTACAAAAAGCATCCATGGCTATGTGGTTGTAATGAAAAAAAATGTATTGTTTTGCTTTCCGTGTTTACTCTTTGGTGGTGACTTATCTTGGACGAATTTAGGTATTGCTGATTTGAACCATTTAAGTGAGCGAATTAAAAAGCATGAAATATAATTGTTAATAAGAACAATTCTTTAGATTTGGCTGTACTTGGCAAGACCATCACACGATCACAGTTAGATTCTGGTTACAGAAGAGCTATCGAGTTTCACAATAAAAAAAGTGACTAACAACAGGTATGTTTTAAATATGATCCTAAAATGTATTCGATTCTGTGGCCCTTTCGAACTGGCCCTTAGAGGTCATGACGAAACTGATTCATCTTCTAACGCTGGACTAGTTGGATGATGCTTTGAAAGGGCATTTAGAAACGTCTAAAGTTTTTAAAGGCACCTCTAGTTCAATTTAGAATAAAATACTTCAATAAATGCTGAATATTTGCCATGGAGAAATTTCATTAGAAATTAATAATGCTAGTTTTTTAGCTGTTATAGCTGACGAAACAACTGATGTCTCAGCTACTTTTCAAATGGTTATAATTTACTGGTATATAGTAAACGGAAAACCAGTGGAAAGATTTTGGAACTATATAAACCCCTCATTTCATAACACTGCATCTTTGTCAAATGGTCTCAAAGAGGAAATAGATAAACTTGTAGAGAAAGAGTCTCATAAGTTAATAGCTCAAGCATATGATGGTGCTTCAGTTATGAGTGGATCCCTCAATGGTGTTCAGAATAAATAAAGCAGAGCTGTCTTAACGCTGCTAATGTTCACATCAACTAAATTTAATAATGTCAAATGCAGCTTCAATTAATCGTAATGTCCGTATATTTTTTGCCAGTTTAGGAGGATTTTGTATTTTTTTTTTCTTTCTAATTCCCCTCAGAGAACAGCGATTTTAGATGAAGTTGTGAATAAACGTTTACCACGATCAGCACCTACAAGATTGAACTTTCATTCTCAAACAGTAAACACAGTTTGCGAATACAGAGAAGAACTTATCGAGTGCATGGATACAATAGAAACGAGAGATGACATTAAACATATAGCTATACTTGAACAAGCGTCTGGTTTGAAGAGAATATTAGAAGATGATATTTTTATATTTTGGCTAACTTTTTTTCATAAAATAATGCCTCATATGGATATATTGTATAACCAGTTGCAAAAAAGGGGAAACTGATCCAGCGTTTGTAAAAAACAAAATAGATTGTTTCATAGAGGAAATTTCCAAAATAAGAAATGACAATTATATAACTGATGATCTTGATGAAAATAAAATAAAGCGGAGACGAAATGAGAGCCACACTCGTAATAGAGAGGCTAAAGAGGTTTTTGACGCCATCATCTGTCAAGCAAAAGACAGATTCAGCTTTACTGGTCATCTTGTTGCTGCAAATTTGTTTTTGCCAGAAAAGTTCTCTGATTATTGTAAGTTGTTTCCTGATAACTATTTAAAACTCATAATAAATTCACACCTATTTTTAGATGCAAAAAAACTACGCACAGAGCTAAGTATCATTTATGTCAGGGATGAATTTCTAATGATGACTGGCGCCTTAACTCTATTCTCATTTATTTATAAATGAAAACAATTTAACTGAAATTTTTGAAGAATGCTTTAAACTTTTAAATATCATTATAATAATCCCTATGACAACGGCAGAAGCAGAAAGATGTTTTTCTACACTAAAACGTGTCAAAACATTTTAAAGAAATAGTATGCACCAGGAAAGGTTGTCATCTCTTGCCATGCTGTCTGTCGAGAGAAACTTTATTATGAACATTTCAGACCTTAGCTCTAGATTAATTGAGAAATTTGCAAGATCTAAAGAAAGAAGAATGAAGTTTTTATTTAAAGTAGCTTGAGGCGTTTAAGATTAAATTGTTGGGTGTTTTGTAAATAATGTTTTCATTTATTATGTGATTGTTTTATTCTAAGGTGTTTAATTATTTATTATTGCGCCAGCAAAGTAAAAGATTGTAATAATGTAGGTGTGTTCAATTATGTAATGTACTGTAAATAACAGCTCAGAATGTCAGTAATTGACTAAACATTTTATATATATTTTTAGCTGTCAATATTTTTACCGTCAAAACTTCGTAATTGTATAATATGGATTTTTCTTTTAAAAGTCGAATCCTATATTTGTTTCGAAGCTTCACATTCCCGTACTGCTGTGAAATATTAACCTAAGTAAAACGATATGTAAATATACATAGGTACGATATATTAAAATTGTATATACCATATTTTAGACTATTTGAATTGTGCACCACCTATTTTATTGGTCACGAGCTGCCACTGATCACAACAACGCTACCAATGTAAACAGTTATTACCAAATTATACCAACTTCTTATAGGGGAAAATTATAATGTGATTTATATACAATATTTTAAAGGTTAACTGACCAATTTAATTCATACTTGCATTTGTTACATTACAATAATATCTAAGTCTTAACCTTATTATATGCAATACTATATGTTTAAATGTATTACGTTTATAATAAAAATCTTTAACGTATTAATTTAATAAGGTAAGCATGTGGAGGGGAAGAAAAAGGAAATGTACTATCATATGACTGGAGAAATGATTAAAGGCCCGTTGACACGGTATTAGTTGACTAATTCAAATAAATTAATTTGGCTTCGCGCGCACAACTTTCACCATATAAACAGACAAGCAAGCTACTAAAAAACAAGTCCACTTGCAAGTGAAAAAGTTGTTCACATTCCAACTTTACTAATCCAAGTAGACAATTCAAAATGGCGGCCACTAAAAAATTGGGTGTGCGGGGGATATTTATATGTGGAATGTTATGAAAAGAATGAGTTTTTGTGTAATTTTAAGCACCGGATTTATAAAAATAATAATGCGAGGGATATTGCACTACAGGATATTGTAAAGTTATATCAGGCGTACATTTTCTCAAGAAGTGTCCAAAATAAAAAGTTACGTAAATATTGCATTTGTACCTTGTGAGAGATATTATTTAATATCGGTAAAAAAATATTATAAATAATTTAATCAAACCATTAATTCCTACCAATCAACGTGGAATGTGTATTTTTTTTTACATACAATCACAAAATATAATATAACATTGTAGTACCGTGATTAGTTTCGGCAACATATTATTCGTGTTACCGGCAAGTAAGGTATGAATAGTCAGCGGATTTCACGCGAAATCACCGGCACGCTTTCCAATTTCCGTATTTGACACTTTAACCAATATTTATAAGTTTTAATTAATAATGTTCAGCCCATACACTTTAACATTTTGTAGTAATACTTTTGCAACTTGAGTAGATACACACCATAATATTATTGTCTCATATGGTAGGGTGGGGCTATTTGGGTCATTTCAACTTTAATTTAAGTTTTTACCTATAATATGCTTGCGAAACTTTTTTAACAGGTATTTATATCTTTATTCATATCTTATGAACCATACCTAGTAATAGATTTTTTGAAAAAAAAAAACCCAACTAAGTAGGACATAATTAATAAAGAACATTATCAAGTAGAAATAACAATTTAGTAAAAACCTGGTGCTATTTGGATCAGGAATGGGGTTATTTGAATCACATATTTACTTTTATATTTTACCATGGGTATAGACAGTTTAATTTTTTTTTATTGAAGGTGTATACTACTAGACGCAAACAAAATGTTTATATGCATTTTCCACACTTAAACTGTTTTTTCCAAAGACCCCGGAACATACTTCATGAAACTACAATTTGCAGGCTTGACACCTAATCCAGTCTCCTTTTCCACTTGAATTTTTGTCAAAATAAGTAACTTTACAAAAACCACATGGTGCATTTTCTTCTTCTTCATTGCCAAAAATATTATCGATATTATAGTCTTCATCTGCGTTGCTGGGTGTGGCTAACTCAGATAAAATATGTCTTTTAGACTTCTTAGAGACTCGGTATTTCAAGGGCATACCAGTATTAGTTTCTTTTTCGAACAGTAAAGATCTTTTCAATTTTACTTTATCAACATTTTCTTGTGATGTTAAACAGCAGGCTCTTTGTTTTGTCCTCTTTTGTTTGTATGTGTGTGAAGCTTTGACCGGTGTTGGTAAGGCTTGAGAAAAAGTAATGGTAGATGTTTGTTGTATTTTTAATGGTCCTGCAGTGTCAAATGGAGTTTCCGGTTCTCCTAAAGGCCTATCTGCAATAAAGGTGTGGGAAGGAAGAAATTTTTCTTCGGGCACTTTATCACAATTGTAAGGGAATATCCCTGTACATTCGAAACCTTTGACAGTTGCTCCTTTGATCCAAGCAGCATTTAGAAGTCTGCCGAAGGTTAATTTTGTGATTGAGCTTTTAGGGTTGTTGTGAATGAATGAATGAATTAGTTTCTTGATGATGAAAAGCTTTTAGGGGTTTCAAAAATGACCTATCAAGAGGCTTCAGAACGTGCATGGTGTGAGGTGGAAGTCACAATAGCTCTATTTCGTTATGCAAACAACTCGAGACACTGAAAAGAGTGGTGTGATGAGTGGCCATCTAAAATAAGCTTGCATTTCCCAGAAGATCGGTGTTTTGGAAAATGTTGCAGCCATTTTAGGAACAATTCTTCATTCACATACCCACTCTCTGACATTAGTACTAATGATCCCGATGGCATTCCAATGTTAAATTCCTCTTTCATCCTTTTTCCCTTGAAAATCATGACTGGGAGTATAAAAACCCCACTAGCGTTGCAGCATGCTACAACGACCACGTTTTCACCTCTCTCTAAGCTTGTTAATGAAAATATCTCTCTCTTCCCCTTTTTTACTACTATTTTAGATGGTTTGTTGGTCATCGGAAAACCAATTTCATCCATATTGTAAACAGATTGGGGGCTGAACATGGATTCCAATATCAACTGTGACATCATTTAGTAATTTGTAAAATTCTTCTACTGCATTTCTATTCATTTCCTCAGCGAGAAATTTTGACAAACCTTCTGGCTTTCTTAAGGAGATATCTTGATGTTGTTTCATGAAAAAAATAAACCGATCCTCGCCTGCAATTTTGGCATAATTATTCCAAGGGGTCTTGATGTTAAGAGACTTAGCAAACTAGAACGCAGCTTTATGCACAGTTTCCGATGAATGACAAAAATCACGATTACAAAGAACTTTTAATATTTCTACTAGGGCTCTCTCCTGCTCGAAGGATAGGACTGTAGGATGGCTTATTGACTTTTGTATTAAAATTGGTTTATCTTGGTAGAGCCCATCAGCGGTTTTAAGTAGTCTAGCCGGCCGAACTCCTCTTTGCAGTGTACTGAACGGTACCTTGAAATGTGATGCAGCTGCTCTGACACTCCAGTTTTCGTTAAGTTTACTGTTTAGGGCCTGGCCATTCCCTCTTTTGGTATCTTTTTTTTTTTNTTTTTTGTATTCTCGAACCATCTAGAATCATATTTTCAAACTAAATCAAAACACTAAAATAACTTAGATAATTTTAACAGTTCAAGTTGTATTGTATTTAAATATTGTAAAAATGGTTAAGATGTTAATATACTAGGACTTACCCTCACGAATATTAAGTATTACTAAACAACAATTAACTGTTTATACATTCAAACACAGTATCACTAAACCAAACCGAGAAACACCGTTCCATCAACTAAATTTTCAATTAACTGTCTGAGGTGGTCCGGCAGAGTACTGAAACCATTTTTACCCCTCCCTTCAAGATTACCGTTATAGGGTTAGCCAGTTAGGACAGTGTTTAACAGGGGTGTCCAATCTACAACCTACAACTATAGCACATCTAAGTATTGTAAACGAGACAAATAATAAACCAGCGCTATTCTTCAAGCTTTGAATACCAGTTAGAAATAATGTGTAATAGTAAATATGTTTAGATTGTTTTTAAGATTGAATTCAAAAGTTTTTATTTTCAAATCCAACAACGACGATAATTTGACAGCCTATTAGCTCCCTCTACGAAGTGTCAAAAAGCGATAAATAATTAATGGTATATTCTAAAAATAAGTAAAAACGCAAGAAAATAATGATCCAAATAGCCCCTTAAAAAGTGATTCAAATAGCCCCGGAAGCAAACTATTTTTCAATATAAAAATAACTCTATTGTTTTCCAATATAATACGCTCAAACCTCTTGGTGATGAGCCCAGAAGAATAAGCTAAAGGTTAAAAAAAATTACTTCGAAATAAACAACTATAAGAGGGTAAGACCTTACAACGCAAAGACAATTATTTACATCACTAGGAAAAGTATGTCAATCTCACTTCTATTTATCTTGTAGAACATTTTTTTCAGTTATTTAAACGTTTAAAAATTATAATATTTTCATACCAATTTACAGCCAGTTGATCATTCCGTAAATTAGAAGAACTAAACATAAAAAAATATGTGCAGAATAACTGCGCACTAGCTTGAATCCTTATTTTGATTCAGATAGCCCCTTGATCTGTAGAATTATTAGCCACCAGCCAAACACTACAAAGGACAAGAAATACAACCGACTTACCCAATTGCACTGACTCCACCAGCGGCTGGCTTCATAACACGCCGGCCGGCCCACCTAGACAACCCGCACGAACCAGACAACCGTCCGAACTGTACTGAGAGATACGCCCATTCAAACAGTC